>BEXV01000914.1:3617-27422 GCA_003118195.1 Hemicentrotus pulcherrimus
ATATATATATATATATATATAATTGTAATTATTATTTGGATACTCTTGGACCCAATGGAAGCCCAGTCGTTTATTCCTGGTACCGGTGGCTGAATAAGCACAATATAATAACAATAATAATAATAGTAATGAGATATTTGTATACCGCAAATTGCAAATTGCCTTTAAGCGGTTAAGAAGAAAATAGCTGATAATTAAAGGAAACAGAATTGCATTACACATTACATCAATTTAAATTACCATTAAAACTTTGCAAATGAAAATAATACATGTACATATTAATTACAAATCACTTACAACCAAAATACAAATAGTTCATAAATTAATACTATCCTACGTTAATCCAGCCGTTTCCTTTATGTTTTCTTTATATTTGTATCTTAGATCCTTTTTTGTAATGGAACGGGACAATACTACTACTACTACTACTACTTCAAATGTTTATTTAGTTATATTGTAGAAAATGTGGAATTATATGGGAGATACCTATATGAACATGGGGGTTTAAATTATTGTGCGATTTCTGTACTTGATTTATTTTTCCAAAATTTTAGAAAGAATTTATCGTATATTATGGTTTTAAAGGTTTTTTTAAGAAGCGATTCTCTGTTAACTGAAAAGAAATATGTTTTAATTTTCAATTTGATTAACATTAGTTTGCATGTTTATATAATTAATACATTAAATGAATACCAAAACTTCATACAGTCGAAATCTTTTAAGACTTTAGTGAAGTCTTTAGTCCTATTGCTTATTCTATTCCAAGAATTACAACTTTACAGTATAAGAGCGCTTCCTCTACTTTGGTTTCCCAATTACTAATAAAATCGTGAGTAAAATGTTTTCAATAATGAAACTTTAACTGACCCCTTGATGTTTCAGGCGGTGTACCCCCAAGGGTCTATTTTGGGATTAATATGGTTTTTAATTGTTATTGACAACTTACCTAATGTTCTGATAAATTGAAATTCATAATTTTTGCTGATGATACCAAAATAATTTGAATTGTGAATCAGAAAAAGTATCACACTGGTTTAAATGTAAATATGTTATTACTAAATATGGAGGGGAAAAAAATTAAATTTATATAGTCTTAGGCCTATACAAACAATGATTTCGAATAATTATTTGAATTCAATGATTAACTTGCAATTTAAAAATCTATAATGAAAATATTAAGTCTGTAACTCACACAAAGTTTGTAGGAGTGTTAGACAAAATGTTTTCTTTGAATAATCATATTTTAGAAATTACAAATAAAATATCTAAGAATGTCGGTAATTTAGCCCTTTCTTACCCGAGCGAATTCTGTTAACTTTTCATAATACTCTCATTTTACCATATTTCACTTATTGTAATACAGTATGGGAAAACACGTACCGATCTAAGCTACAAAAATAACTTATCCTACAAAGAAAGAGTTGGAATATGTTGGTTCTCTAGTCGATTAGCGCACAGGATAGAATTGTTTGTTCAGCTTAATTTACTCAATTTATATAGTTTACATTTATATTATAATACAATTACAGTAAAATACTAATGTTTAAACATAAGCACATTTTACTACGTGATTCTATTACAGCAATGCTTACATTTAATGCAACAATATATATATAACACAAGAAATAGAGATAAATATCACTCATTATATGGTCTGTTACGAAAAATCATGTATTGTTCTCATTTCGACATCATGCTTCGTTGTTTGGAATAATATCGACCCTACTGAAATACAATCAATCAATTCGTTTAACACATTTTAAAGAAAATTGAATAAGGTTTATATGTATACTTATATATTTACTGCATTATGTATCCGGTGTAGTGTTTCTGTAGGTATATTCTCTATATATTTATTTTTGTAATGTCATGAAATTTATCAAAAAGTTTCATTTTACACCAATTCTTATTGTGAATGATAAATTATGTCAATCGTGTATATGCTTTGTTCGGTTGGTCATCTTGACAAACCCCACTTGGTGTTTATTGGCATCATACTTCATATTACACTGTGTGTTAAATTTGTACTGTGGTATAATGTACATGTTTATCTATTTATATATTTAGCTATGCATTTCTAAAGCATTTGCTGGAATCGCATTATTGGGTGGTCATTACACGATTATCTGAAAAAGAAACTGTCAAAGCGGAGGTCAAAGTGTCGTAGAATGGTGGGTTAATTTTTTTTTTGTGTATATGTACGAGCATAATACAAACAAACTAACGGAATCGAGTTAAGTGAAAAGCGGAGGTAACATTTAACAATTCTGTTGCTTTCTACACATCTCTACACTGGTTGTTCGTTTGCCACACGTACAATTTGGCACAAACCAAGAGCGTTGCTTTTTGTAACGTACATTTATTTATTTGTACATATTTATACAGGTACATAGGATCAGAAATAAATCTGTTTTGCATTGACCTAGAATATAATATTATGGTGATGGTTATTTTACCTTACTGCTTAATGCTTATTAGTAAGCAACCAGATGGCCGACGGCTTTAGGTCCTCTCCGAGGGACCTGGTAATGAGGATTAATGCCTTACCAAAGGGCACTAGCACGTCGACTTGGTTTCGCACCCGGGTCACCGGATTACGAGACCACTGCACTACCGACTGAGCTATCGCACCTACATTTTGTTTGGTCAGCTTTTAAAGTCTTTCTCGATGTTTTCTTTAAAAATATAATATAATTGTGAGTTTTGAACGCTTGCTATTTTTAGCGTATGTTTTCTTTGACTCGGTTAATGAAATGCTTACAAACTTCCAAAAAGAGTATCATGCTATAGACATGCTTGCATAGAACCAGGGATTGTTAGTTAACTCTCATATCCCTGATAGAACCGAAAATATGTGAACGATTTTTCAGAACCGAAATATTGATTCCCAACACAGTGCGGCAATAAAAGTAACCTTCAAATGTGAAGTAACTTCGTGTCTGTTTTTCTCTTCTAACGGACGTATGTTCTAGATAGATGTAGAAAGAGAGAGAGAGACTGAAGGTGAGACAAAGAGAGAGAGAGAGAGAGAGAGAGAGAGAAAAGAGAAAGAAGAGAGAGACCTATAGAGAGTCAGCGAGAGAGAGGGGCAGGGAGAGAAAGAAGGAGGGGAGAAAGATAGATAGAGAGAGGTGTGTGGGAGAGGGAGATGGAAAGGAGAGAGAGAGAGAGAGGGGGGGGAGAGAGAGGGATAGATAGAAGGAGAGAGAGGGGAGGGGAGATTCAGTGAGAGTGAGGGGGCTGTCGAGACTGTATTTAATTGCGGGGATGGAGGGGTGGAATCGCTCTATCCCAAGCATTTCTGTTGGGGGTTTCTACTTTGTTTAAGGCCTGGTCATCGAACCTAAGATCTTCCTCTTGATCATTTTGATTGGAGGCAAGGAAGTTAGCCTCGCTAGTGTGTTATCAAAAGAAAGCTGTAAGCTTTAGGAAATCTTTCGGTCCTAGTGCTATTTTTTCTGTGGGAAAATTCGGCGAGTTTTAACGCTCCTTCACACCTGTTTTGTTTAAGGGAGTGTAGCTAGCATGGTGTAGTTGAAATTATTATGTTTCGTATAAAAGACCTTTCATGATTAGATTGCGCTTAAATAAAAACTCATTGGGATTTGTTATTTTCAATATATTTATAAGATTATTACTCTTTCGTGTACGTACTCTATTCTCTATTTCCCTTGCTTATTTCTTACATGGCATACGCAATACTTTTACATATTGTTTAAAAGGACCCTTTTATTTAATTTTCCTTCCTAATCACTCTTCTCGCATTCGACTGGTACTCTTCTAACCGTTCCCATTCTGACACCGTATATAAAATACACACAACCATCACCCACAATACTAGTTATAACAAAAATCAGATATCGTCAAAAATCACATGCTCCTCAACAGCCTCATTGAAACATTGAACATTATTGAATATACCGAAATTATTCGAATTGACTCATTAATAATGACCAAATATCTCTTACAACATGCCAGAGAGTTTGGCATCGATCCTATCTCGTCATCACGAATATAATTTTGTTTCCTTTGTTTTTGTTCTGTACTACACAAAATTTAATTTGAATTGGATCATGCTGACAGTAAGTCAAAAATGCATTTAAATCACGCAATATTATTCAACCCAATTAAAATATTAAATGCCCAATGCCTGATAACTAAGCGGCTGTCAGCAACAAGCTACATCGCGATGCTTCTGGGTCGTGCAAAGGGTCGATCTTGAATACCACTATGAAAATAAAAAACAGGTAAATAAATAAGAATTGACATTATTTATTTCTCAATCCATCTTATAGGCTTTCATGACAGCGCCACGAATGCTACGGTAGTACCTCAACATGCCAGCGTCGTTGAAGTGAAAACCGTCAGAGGAGAAAAGCTTGGTGTGATTTAGCGCAAAAGAACGATGGCGCCAAAAGTGTACGTTCGGCATACCTTCCAAAAATTTAGCAAGCAGACGATTAGTGTCCTGTACACTTGCGTTGAAATTCGGTTTCCAATTCGGCACAAACAAACGCGGGATAATACTACAAACGAGAACATGACGCACGCCGGGTATTCGCGCAATACGAAGCGCAAGATCGACAATAGAAAGCATGGTGGATTCAGTAGTCGCTAGTCCGTCGCACAGGTCGTTGGACCCGAGATCGAGTACCACGGCGTCTGGGGAGAGATTCCAGACGAGATCGAGCTGCGATGACGCGGAGAAAACACTGCCCGGCTGATCATGGCCGACATCGTGGATGAAAGAGAGAACGGAAGATTTCTCGAGACTAAGGTTATCCCGCTTGGGATCACGCGCGATGTACTGATTAAGACGGCTGATGTAACTGTGACCGAGTACAAGAACAACGGGAGGTTCGCGATCGGAATCGGAAGAGCTGCACGACATGCTATCAAAAGACATAGTGAGATAAGCTTTGCCAAAAAGAGTAATAACGTAGGAATCGGTAACGGTAAGGCGATAAATGCAGTTAGTTGAACGAGTCCAAGACCAATATGCGGCGTGATAACAAGTTCAATAAGTTTATATGTGGACTGATTCAGTATTTATAGAACAGCCCCCTTTTGAGCTATCAATTAACTTCAAGTCTTTGTGATAGGTCTAAACTTTACACCAATAAGAGAGCTCCACGCCGGACACAAAAGAAGATACCAATTAACTTGTTAACAAGTTAGCCGGAATGCCGGGTGCGTGGGTGTGAAAGTTACGTAAGGACGTTTTTACTAAGCCAATAGCACACTATAGAAAGTGATGCTTTTGTTTAAAACGCCCAATTTGCGGCGTTTAATACGAAGATGACATGATGAATAGGTTTTAAGTTGAAACAGATTCAATCGTACAACAATTATTAGTTTACGGTGACAATGGGCTATGAGAAGGAAACATGTTAAGTACCTGACAGAATACAATTTCTATTCCTGTACTCTAAATGACATCGGTATATTTTGTTTTAATGTATTATGCATTTTTGTTGTAAATCTTATAGTCCCTTTTAATATTGAAATACGACTGTTCCGAGTATTTACAACAAAAATTTAAAATGCATAATAAACTCTTGTGCAAATGCTATAATTTAATAAACCCTCGTTCAAATACTATAATTTAATAAACCATCGTTCAAATATTACAAATTAATAAACCCTTGTTCAAAAACTATAGTTAAAGTCTCAAAAAGAGGACCGCGCGTGACAATCGTTGATATTTTTGTATTTAATAGGTCTCATTTACTTATACTTTATATGATTTGATTTATTTCTATTTTTTTGATCAATATTTACATCTCATTTCATTCAATGATAAGCACAAGACAACTTTTATAACTCGTATACTTAACAAACTAGACATAATATTGAAGAAGTGACAAGGGATCAATTCATCAATTTAATATATGTGAAATTTGACATAGATTTTATAAATTAGACTTAGCACTAACTTCATGTAACTTTCTGTTGTAACGGTCTGTGCCGGAAAGATAAAAGATCACATGCGTAAGAAAGTAAAGAAAAAGAAATTATTTACTTTACTAAATTGAAATATTGTAATGATCCGATGTTTAGCCAGTTTATTTCAAATGTTGTAAATGAAAATCCACTAGGTAGCATTATAAAAACACGACGTAAGACTACTACTTCTACGACTACTTTGCAATTAGAAATATAGGCATTTTTTAATAAAATGAAACAGTTTAAAAAATTCAAGGGGTCCCTTAACAACTCTTTCTTATCTTGGTTCTCTATCTTTCCGCCATTTTCAAATTGGAATTACTATCGTTTCCATTTTACCTCTTCAGATTATTTGATTGATCTCAGAACACGATGTTTACAATGGTGTTTATTTAGTGATTGCTTCTATATGAAATATGATGTAAGATTGATTTTATGTAATCCTAATTCATGTTTCAACCAAGCAAATTTTTCTTTTGATAGCTTAGCTGACCAAAATTACTCAATACTTTTAATTTGTTTTAAATGTCTAATGGAAGTTTTTGTTTTACAATACATACGAACAAGTATAGGAGTTTTCAGAAAGTGGGGAAAAGGCAAAGAAAAGCTCAGAGTTTGCAATGAACAACCAGCCGATGTCAATGGCTCAGACTCAATGACAAAGCTCTTTTCCATAGACAATAAATGGCCAGGGGAGCAGAGGTGTGAAAGTTATGTAACAATACCTTATACCACGATACACCCACAACCATTACTGAAAGAGCCAGCCAATGTGATTAGCCTCGAATATTCACCAATGAGAAAGCTCATCCCCATAATTTCTATAGCTAGTAGTCCGGAATGTTGGGGCGTAAGGGTGAAAGTTATGCAACAACAAGCCGATAGGATTGGCCTAAACTTTGGACCAACCAGAGAGCTCTTCCCCGAGACAAAAGACACCCAATTATTTTTCATTTGTTATGTCTCAGCTATGAAAGCTATATAGAATGGTCCCCGAAGCTACCCATTGTTAGACAATAAGATCCGGGGACGCCAATTAGATTCTAAGGAAATGGGCATCCCCCTTCCCTACTTTTCTTCTTTAATATGCTACGAGCAACAAACATTTTTTTCTTCTGACACAGGGTTAGTGCATTTGCATTGACACAACACATGTTAATTATAAACACATTTCAACAGAGAATATTTTTTTTTTACAAAAAGAAATTTATTTCAACATTGCGTTATTGAACAGCCTTTTCTATTAACAAGTAAACATATTTTGCAGATATAACACTCCTGTGTATGTACAAACAGATTATTGTGATACAGTCTAGAAATACATTGTAGAAGGTCTGATCAAAGAGAAAGAGAGCATGAGAAAAGGAGAGAGAGAGAGAGGTGAAGGAAAAATAAAGAGAAAAAGCAGCCATAGAATACTTTTATTTTTCCTTTGTAGACAGAAAAACTCTTATTCTCTTTACAGTATATACATGGCAGATTTTCCAAATCCAGTGCTTTGCATAAACATGTTTTTACATAGAATGTACAGAATTGTAAGTACAGCAAATGGGAGTAAATACACATGTACAGGATGGCAAGGTTAAAGCAAAGATTCATGTGAATTCAGATCAAACAAAATCGCAGAGACTTTCAAAAAAATCAACCTATGGCAATTTCAATAGAATTGTGCATAAACTTTTTAATGTGCCAACATTAAAATGACGTTTATAATCCTAATATGATAACAATAAGCATACAACAGGAAGTTGAAATAACCCTTATTTTCTTGAAAGTCTCTATGAACATTTTTTTTCAATACAATGTTGTAGAAGTGTGATCAAAGTGACTATATTACATGAAGGTAGATATAACAAGATCTTTTTATTTACGCATTCAAACTTATAGACATTCCCTCCCATAACCCCAAGTAACAGATAAATTATTATCCTTTTTTTTTTGTACAACTGAAACTTCAATCACACCGAGACCAACACAAATCTTTCATTAGACTGATTTTAAAACAACACCACCCAATTAGATGAATATATTGATCATACCGGTCAACTTGGAGTCCTTAAGGTAGTTTGACCGGTTCATTATTATCATCAAGGATGACATCCAAGGGGATTGATTCCGCATCACAACTGTCCTCAGTCGTTGTGATGTCGGGCAAGCCTTGAGCAAGTTTTCAATCCGTTACAGGCAAATTTGATCCTGTTCCGAGGGCCACTTTATAGCCTGTCCTTATCAGCTCGAGTTTGCCAAATAACCGCTATTTTCAGAATCGGGACATTATTCCCAAGCTCGTAGATGCATCTCCACCAGACCTATGAGCTCATCACAAACTAGCTCAGACGGGCGTAAATTAACCCGCTATTTGGGGAAAAGCGGGATATTTTGGAGAACAAGACCCATATTTCTCGGGATATTTTCTTGACCAAATACCCCGCTAATTGCAAGTGCGGGCTGATGAAGACGCAAATTACCTTGGCATCGGGATAGTTAAAATAGCGGGATATTTTACAAACTCAAGCTGATAAAAACAGGCCTTATGAGAAGATAGTGTGAAAGCGGTTTACAATGTTTATTCATGGGTGATAAGATGTACTATGATATAACCCTATTGAGTAATGCCCATGTAACTCAGTATAATGCACATGTACACATTTTATTCTTATATTTGTGGCAAATTATCTTATTTCAGAGAGAGATAAAAGTGATATTGAATTGAAGGGTATATCATAGAGAAATTATTTACCCTTTAAAATTCACTGGCATACATTGGCATTACCTGTACTGATCAAAATACACAAAACCATTGTTTTTAAGATAGTTCATACACATAGTTGGTGTTGAGTAAATCAGCAGTTAGCCAACTAGTTTTGCTATTCTTTATTTGTACAAGTCATTCATTCAAAATTAGGAATTGTTAAGGGGGAAGAAAATTGTTTTATGTATGAATAAGAAACATTCTACAGTGTCCACACACATTATATTTATATGCTTTAATATGTTGTCACTATTTTCTTTTTGAACTTATCAGCCATTTTTGTTGAAAATACAAGTTTAAGAACCCTGTAAAACTAATTTCTTCCGATTTGCTCACACAAACACCAGAAGAACTTTATTAATAGCACATTTCAATATGATAACTGCCTGTGAAAAAGATCATGGAAAACAAGAAAAACATGATGATAACAGTATACTAGACCAACCAGAGTGAAAGTAGCAGACCAATAACTAGGAATTCCCCACAGTTGAATTCTAACAAAAATAAGCATTAGAGTCGCATATTTGAAGAAAACAGAAATCAGACGTGTTACCCATGCATCCTCTTGACAACTTCGGTCAACCTGTTTATTAAGGCCACCCAAAGGAAACACAAATAGTGGTCACTGAAGATAGGTGGCCTTTCTAGACAGGTTCTACAACACACATTTCCTTCTTGAGTGGGGGGGGGGGCAATATAGGTGCCCCTATAGACAGGTGGCCTTTAAGACAGGTTTGACTGTACATACAATTATACTTGTATTAATTGAAGAGAACCAGAGGCTTTAAAGTCAACTAATCATTCCTATTTTCACAAAGTGAAAGTAGTGAGGAAAATCTGCACACAAATTGTAGGCGATTTTCATTCACTACCGTCCCTTTGTGAAAATAGGGACGTAATTATGTAGTAATCAAGAGTTTGCAAATATTGCAATAATATTGTAGAATACATAGTAAATGTCTTCACCAATTGACAGTGTAACCATCATCTAGACTCTGCATATTATATAACAATCATTAACATGACAATCTTATCCTCACTATTCTGTTTGGGACTAAAAAGAGACTGTACTTTGTCCTAAAATAACAATATATAACAATAAATCCAACAGTGGTTTGATATATTGCATGAAATACACCCTTTAAGGCCAGATACTTCAATATGTAAGGTAATTTCCATTGATATCAATATGAATATAAATAGTTGTACTTGGATTGATTATCTCTACGTACCAGCATCAATGGAAAACATCTTTAATTAACCCCTGGGCAAGCTTGATGGAGCAAACCCCCTCAAAACAAGGAAAGAAAATCAACTTAATAACGCAGTTATACTTTCCACATGAATGAATGGCAAGAGGATTTAGTTGGGGGATAAAGAAACAAAACGAAGAGCATAGCTGCACATAACAATGGTCCCTATCAGGTTAACCACTTGTTATAAGATAGAGAAAATTGAAGCTAATTTTATTTTGCTGTAGAGGTCTCATATCCCGTGTGTAAATAGACAATTTTGCTCATGATTTGCTAATCAGCTGCTCTCAAACTATTCTTAACAAATGGCTATAAATGGCATCCAGGAATCCATTTTCACTCACTTAATCTACAATGAACGATTAGGTTAAATTTCAGATAAATTGGATTAAATACTCAAAATGTCAAGATGTCGAATTTCAGGCACCGTGATTCTCATTTCTCATGATTGTTAATAGATATTCATTGCAACATTATTTTGGATTATCAAGGGGCAGAAGTATAGATTTGATCTACTTATATGATTAAACGAATAAGGCTATAGTCTGGCAAGGCACAACATCAAATATTCTCTGGCAAATGTTTAATAAAAGTATGGAAGAAATACGTTCAATCAAGTAAACAAACCCATCGACTACCGAATACTTTCATTGCCATATTCATAATACAGGATGCACACAGTTCCCATAGGCAATGAGTTAAGGCAATATATCTGAAATGATCTTCAGAAGTTATCATGGTGTCAAAGACCCATGGAACCCTCAATTAAAATGCTATCTAATCAAAATCAAGGTCTTTGGAGTCAGCAGTTTTTTGTCTAAAATTCATAGAAGATAACTGAACAAGAGAGTGAAATCTTTGTTTTAGAATAATCACTAGCTTGTTACATAATGATATAGATAAATAACATGAATACATGTACGAACAACCTTGTGTGTCCATCAGTTCACAAATATGAATACATGCTCAAGGGTCAAAATGAATTATTAATCATTAATTTGATAATTGAATCGGGGCATGAAATGTCAGGATTGATATGTAGATTTATTTTTTATAAATCCCAACAAATTGTACAACAATGTCACTTATTGGCTTTAATATCACTAAACAAATAGGTACAAAGATCAAACAAGATGTAATCCTCCCATAAATGTATAATTCCAGTAATCTTAAATTCAACATCAGTTTTCTTTGGTTACAGTGAGTGTGTGGGGAGGGGGGAGGGGGTGACTTTGTATACCCAGTAGAGCACGGAGGGTACAAAACTGAACCTCTCCTCCTCGTCTCCAGTTCTGCTAAAGGGTGGTGATGAAGGTGAGGGGTGATCATGTTATACACCGGTAGAGCACAGAGGTTGCACAACTCTCCATCTTTGCTAAGTCTTCCATATCGATCCAAGTATCTTATCCTGCAAGGCAATGAGAAATAAGATTTGAACAAAAAAATGAAAAATATTTGCTCTGTATTAATAACATCATAAATTTTTATTTTTCCTAAAATAAATTTTAAATCATACATGCACCCTAAATATAATCATTGTAAATATGTTTCTATTCAACCCCTTTATGGAACAAATTTATACCATTTTCAATGACAAAGAAAATGAAAGTTTATGTACTTGTACAAATTATTCATTCAAAATGTGGAATTGTTTAGGGGAAATTATGTTGCCAATTTGTGTTTGATTGATCGCAACTTCAAAAATTCATAACTTTCTTAACTTTAATTGGAATTTGCTCATAATTTCACACACACCTGTTGAGCAATCTCAAGATCCAGCTGCTTTAGTTTTTCATCCAAGAAACTTCTCTCTCTTGCTAAATCAGCCTCACTCCCTCCATCTGAACAACAACAAAAAAACTGTTTCAAACATTTGAAGGAGACTTCACATACAGTTAACAACTAAATTCTTCATACCCCTTGTAAATTTGACATTTTTTGTGTGTTGAATACTTTTAGATGTAAGCTTTAATATGTCCCATCCTCAAGAAACATAAGTGTAAATATAAATACACAAGATATAATTTAATAATATGGACGTGGATGAAAATATAAGAGGACATCATTTCAGAAAACAATCACAAGTACAAGTTCCCTAACATCTCTTTAAAATGCTTGCTCATTCAAACACGAGGGTTTTAATGAAACGTTGACAAAATCATATTTAAACCAGTTTCACAAAACTTTGCCCAGTTTTTCATTGCTTCTATACTTATACATTTACTCTAGATCAATACTACTCCCTAGTGGAAGTCTGATATTAGTGTACTATTTTACTCACTTTGTACAAGATATAGAGAGAACAATGGGAGGATATAAAAGCATGGTGCTCTAAATCAACCAAGAAAATTGAGAACAGGGTACCAAAATAATTATGTAGGAAGAAAGAGATTTGACTTGATTTTCATTTACAAGGAAAAAAAATGTGCACTTGATCCCAAATACTCCCAACAAAACACATTTCTTCATGAAGAACCCCTCCTGAGCTAAGCTTCCCTAGTGAACTGTTTCACAAATCCTTTTTTCAATGACAAATGAAAAAAATCAGTGACGAATCTGCTGATAACCAATCAGAAGCAAGGATATCAGTAGCTTATAACAAAAACTATCATTTGTCACTGATGACAAGTTTTGTGAAACGGGGACCAGGTATGGATTCACTGAACCTGGGTTGAGAGTGGCAAAGGAAATCTGAGTCCTTGTCAAAGTGTCATGGCTAGGACTTGAACTGTTACCAATTTGATCCAGAATCCAGTAACGTATATCACAACACCTCTTACCTGTTCCCGTCATTGAGAGTCCGGACGTACTAAGTGATGTGTAGGAATCGCTGAAACCCATCAGCCTCTCCTGCGATCCTAGTCCCGATCCTGCAGACCCAGTGTGACTCGGTGGCCTTGCAAGGGCTCCTAAGCTCTGCTGCGACCCTGCAGGAGACCTTCCTCCTAGAGATGCAATATGTGGCAGGTTCTGCAGGGAGCTCGCTGGCGACTTGGACACGAGATTCTGGTTGGATGACGCTGGCGACATGTGCAGGTTCTGGGTCGACGTCGCGGGTGATTTTGTTAGATAGTGCTGGAGGCTGTGGGTTGAGGATGCCGGCGATTGCTGCTGCTGCTGTTGTAGGTTCTGAACGGAGCTAGCAGGGGAACGGCTGCCAAGGTTCTGCAGTGAACTGGAGCTGACAGCGGGTGATCCAGACAGGTTGCTCTGGAAGGGGGTGGAGTCGACAGAGACACGGCGGTAGGACTGCTGAGGGGAGGGAGGGCGGATGTTCTCAGGATAGGAGGACAACGAAGTAGACGACATGGTGGCAAAGATTTGATTCTGGAGAGCTTGGATGATGATTTCACGTTTCTGGACCTCTGTTGACAGAGCTGAAACCCTGAAGGAAAAGCAGATATGTCCATTTTAGTACAATTTATAACACAATGAAGGAAACAGATATCATCTAATAGCATAGAGATAGTTGGCCCTTTTTCAGGGCCAAATAATCTGCTCAATTCTATCCGTACCATGGAAGCCTTTAAAGATTACAAACTACTAGTAATAACAGATATATCCCTTTTTTATAATAACAATGATTATAATAATAATAATACTAAATATCAACCAGAATAACAAAAACAAGAACAATAATGATATATTCTTATTTACCCTGGGTAACCTAATCAGTAAATATGCTGCTCTTCATAAAGGTAGCGCAAATGTTATTGATTCAGCAATGACACATACACATTTAACAAATCTGGATGACAAAGGGCAAATCTCAGTAAAACATCAGCCTGATTGCCCGCAGAAGAGGTTATGAACTTACTTTTTCTCAAGATCGTATATCCTAGCTTTATGTCGTGAGCTTCCTTCTTCATCTCTCTCCTTTCCGCCATCCATGTCATGTACACCGCTCAACCTGTCATCGGAAGGAATCATGAGGAATAATCGTTGAAGTTCTCTATAGAGATAAACTCAATAAATGCATTACATCTGTTCTTGTGATATTTGTTTTCACAATTTATTTTGGAAAATTTCTTGGGCATAGAGGAAATTAGCGTCTAGTATCAAAGAGAGGGAGAAAAAAAAGGGGGGGGGGGGTCTACGCTGTAGGGCTATTGCCATAATCACTAGAAATATTTAACCATGAATATCAATGTCATTATTTCATCTTATTGTTTTCATTATCATTATAATATCATTACCATTGTCATTATCATCAACATCATCATCACCTTTATCACCACCAACATCGTTATCATCACCCTCATCACCATCACCATCATCGTCCTCATCATGATCAACAGCAGCAGCATCTTTATCATCATTAGCCATCTTTTTCTAATAGTACAATGCATGTGACTTACCTTGAGTTTGAAGGTACTTCCACATGACATTGTCTGATTGCACACTCTTCTAGGTACTTGTGTTCCCACTAGAGGCAAAACAAAGTCAAGATGTAGGGTCATTGTAATGTCATTTGGTAAACAAAGAAGTAGAGAGAAGGTATAGAGAAACGATGGAGAAATAAGAGAAAGAGAAGTGAATCAGAGAAAGGATGAGAAGTGGACAGGATAGAGGGAGGGAGAGAGAGAGAGAGAGAGAGAGAGAGAGAGAGAGAGAGTAGAGGAGAGGGGGAGGAAGTTGGGGGAATGGAAAGATAAACAAAACAAAGTCAAGATTTTGGGTCATTGAAATATCATTTGAGAGAATGTATAGAGAAAACGATGGAGAAGAGAGAGAAAGAAAAGGAAGAGAAATGTACCGGAGAGAGAGCAAGAGAGAGGGGAGGAGGGGAAGTTTGGGGGAACAGACAGATAAACAACACCAAAAAATATAAGACAAAACAAATTACAGGAATGCAAAGTCAGGTATAAAGAAGACACTTAAAACATCTAAAAGATTAGAAAAGACAAAAGTAAAATGACTGATATATACATGTAGAAGTCTACGGTGAGACAGAAAGAGGAGAAAGAAGAAACTAGTAAGGCTGTGCATAACCATGTAATAAGGTACTCAAGTACACTCCCAGGCTTACAGGCAAATACACGGACGCCATGTTTTTTTTTGCCACCACCATACTACAGTAGAAGTATCCCAAGTCTGTCTCCGAAAACTCACATGATTTAACTTCCGAGTTGCAGTTGAAGGCGCCGATTTATTAATAATAATAGTTTCTGAGTGGTGAGTTGACAAGTGATTGAGCTGGGAAACATTTTTACCCATGGTACCATGCCGGCGCTCTCCCGTGCACGCGTAAGGCTCAGCCTGGACAGTGCGAGGCGCGGGCAAAATAACACACACAAAAAACAGTTTTTTAACAGTACGAGTACTCGTCGCAGCCTTAGAAACTATAATTAGATACAAAAAAATTAAAGAAGAAAGAAAATGGTAGTGAGGCAAAGAGGGAGAAATGGAGACATTATAGAGATTATAGAGAACAGATATGGGCAATATATTTCACCTTAGTAACTTCAGCCTCTAGTTTTACAATGCTCCTATCTTTTTCAGTCAGAGATAATATGAAATAGAAACAAGTAAACAAGAAGGATATGAGAAGGAGAGAGGAGGTGAGACAGAGATAAAAATGGAGAGAGAAGAGAGAGAATAGAGATAGAGAGGTATGGATGACATATCTTACCTTACTAACTTCAGCCTCTAGTTTTAGGATAGTACTTTCTTTTTCAGCCAGCGATTCGCTTGTAACATCTTCAAGCTCCGACACGCCTTCATCTTGATTCGCTACAGACTAAATGGATATGACAACAAATTAATAATGTAATAACTAAATAAGAGACCAATGACAATTTATATATCTTCTATGCATAAATGTTTGTCTATGATATTTAGCAATAAAAAAAATAAAAAAAAATTACCCAAATAAAAAAAAAAAATAAATTAAAAGAAAAAAAAAAATAAAAAATTAATAATAAAAAAAAATTTAAAAAAATTAGAAAAAAAGAAGAATTACCAAAAAAAGAAAAATAACAAAAAAATTAAAAAAAAAAAAAAAAAAAAAAAAAACAACATAAAAGAACAACAAAAAAAAAAAAACAACAAACTACAAAGACAACATTTTTTGTTTCCCTTGAAAAAGGTTTCTCATTGAAACATGTACTAAAGGAACCTGTACATGAAGACCACTTTTCTTGTCTCCCTTTGGTGGTCTTTATAGACAGGTTTCACTGTACATTAATCCAAGCAAACAAACTTAAAATGATTTTTAGTCAGAACTATATATACACATAATTTGGTCAACTCTGTTCATGATTACACAATACAGTGAATTTTGCTATGCTGGGTAAGCACACAGGAAGTCTACGCACTGTTCTGTGTGCAACTGGAAAAATCTGATTGCTACCCTGATCAATTGAAGCTCTAAATGCGAGCAGAGCTATTCATTAGGAGAGTTTGGCCAACCAGATTCAAGTTGGGCACAATATGGCGAAGTTGGCCAAACTCTGTGTAGAAGTAGCTCTTATTGAGTGACTGACTCACCTGCCGCCCTCGTAGTTTCTCTATCTCTTTCTCCATCTTATGTCTGAGTTTATTCTCTAGTTTCTCTCTCTTCTGACGAGCCGCTTGCAATGATGTAACCAGCTGCTGTAATGATCTCACCTTGTCTACGTAAACCTGACGCTGAGCACACTGGGGAAGGGGAGGGGTCAGAAAATGATAATTTACAAACATATTCTAAAAATAAATGTCTAAGGTAATCATAACAGGCAAAGCATACACCACACAGCAGTACAGATTAACTGGACTGAGTTGGGTATCCAGACAATTTTCATTGAAGGATTAAAATAATCTGTACAGGGTAAATTAGTTTGCAACAGGCACTCCATAAAAGTGTGAACTAACTAAGTATGCCCTAACTTAGTACGCGCTACCGGAATACCACCCATAGTTTTTAATAATTTAACCTACCAGTTGTTTCTAGTAATTTCCTTCAAAGGTATTGGTAAATCCTAAAGAAATACAATTGTTAAGCTTTAAGAACAATATGAATTATACTGATAATGAAATGTCTTATTTCCCAATGGTAGCCTCAATAGTATAAATATTTCTCTCTCTGAGAGGCCTGTAATTATCATTACCCCAGGATTGCCAGCATAAATGCGTTTACATTTAAGTAATTTTGTCACTCCTTAGTTAAAAATTTATAGTAAGTTTTAGTTAAGTAACAGTGTTTTATAGTCTTTGTAGTATTCAGCAAGATTTGGGAATGTCATTTTTATCCCAAGAGTTGACATCAACTGTACGTTTAACCATTACCCTCAAAATTGGTACACTTGAATATCAAAATACAGTTATACTTATTGCCACATTAAAGCTATAATAAGATAACTGGAAAACCTATGAAGTACATACCTCTTCATTTAACTTGGTAACATCAGCTTGAGCCTTGGACAGGGCTGCATCGAGCATGTCTACGTGTAGTCTCTGTTCTGTGAGTTCATTCATCAACTGCATATTAGTCTCATCCAAGTCTTTACCTGTTTATAACATCAATTATGTACAATTATTCATGGGCCTTCAGGGACTTTATGGAGACCCCATTCTTTTAAGATGATTTACAAAGTGTACAGTATAGAAGCTCTAGAGGAGGCTCAAAGACAAATATGAATAGGTTTCAAATCATTTAATAATAATTGAATGTTTTCATATTTCCAGCTACACTTCTTTACTTCTTGAACTATTTGTAAACAGTCAGAAATGGCAATGCATAGAGTCAGTATGCCTTTTCAAAGAAGCTCATAAAATTAACAAATAAATAATTCATACCCCTTGTAAATTGGATATTTGAGTTTAAATTATTCATGTATTAATTAAAAATTTACAATCTTTCTTTTCCATGGTCAGTAGCAAAATACTAAAGGCCCACAAGTACCACCAGATTCCCTTGAGAGTTGAAAGCTACTTGCATTTTCTATAAATGTAAGAAATATATGTACATGGCCAAATGACAATGATGTTGATAGAGAAGGTAAAAAACAAAGCAAATACTGATGTAAAGGGGATGCAAATTGCACACTAGGGCAGGACTACATCCCTTTACATTCTGGACATGCAGCATCCATTTTTGTTTCAAGACTATACTGTATTTGACACTAAGAATTATGTAGAGAAAAACAAGCTTCATAATCCTTAAATTGGCAACACATTGAGAGATTCAAAGTCATTGTTTTTTTTTAAATCAAAATTGGCAATTTTTTCAACTTTTCAACAACATTTTTGCCCATGTACAGGTACATTGTTTACAGAGATATCTCATATTATTTGAACAATGAAGCAATAAAAGAAAAATATCATAGTTGCCAATTTGAAGAACAACATGTGATCTATTTAGTGCTAAACATAAATCCTGTCCTGAAAAGGTTAAAAAAGCAAAACATGTAAGCTGAATACTTACATGTCATTTGTGTCTGGAAGAGTGCGTTTTCTTTTCTCGTTAGTTCCTCTTGCAGGTCAGCCTCGATAGATTCCCCTTGATTGGCTGTCCTGGAACTCTTTGCACGTGATTCTACATAGACTAGATACAGACATTTTACATAATTATTATTAATATTACTATTATTATCATCATTAAGTATTTGACATCACCTGTGCCTGGTACATTGTACAAGCAAACTTAATCACTGTGACCCTTGAGTCTCTCCTTTAAGTATAACTGATGGGGGATATGCACCCTCAACACTGATTACAAAAAATGCAAACCTACCAACTGCAAACTATTAGGAATTTTTTATCTCCCCCCCCCCTCCCATTATCCACATCACCACTTTACTTTACACACTGACTCTATTTCGAAGCTAACATATTTCCATAGTACTAAAATAAAAATTTGATGGCAAAATTTCACTTAAATTGTATCATAACGTGAAAAAGGATGTAATTTAAGATACATTTCAGCAATGATATATTAAAAACAAATGTGATTGAAGCCAAATATTGATGAAAGAATAGAAAATAAAGGTTTTCTGCTTAAAACAGAAAACCCAAATAATACCTTTCTTTTATCAATATTTGTCTTCTTTTTAGGGGGGAAATATTTTTGATTCCCATACCAAAACTCAAGATGTAATAACTTTAATAAGAGCGAAGCTTCCAAGTTTGAAAGTATGTTTTATGACCAACATGGGTTCGCTCCTCATTATTACCATCACCATGGATTGTTGTTTCTCCCTAGAGGTCAACAAACTTGGTTGTGTACCCATCATCCTGCCCAGATACCCAGACAAACAACGGCATTCAGGGAATTTTGGGAATGTCAAGTATTTTCCCACTACATAGTTAGTTTCCCATCAAGCTGGGGTGCCCGAGAGATTGGCTCAAGTTGGGACAGTGTTGAAAGATGCGTGTCTGACCTTGCGAGACCGGGGTCAGTCCCAAATTCATAAAACATGCTCCATAAATACCACTGACTTTATCTGGTGGTAATGGAGGGATGACAAGGGGTGGGATGGAATCTGTGCTCATGCACACACAAAATGGTTTTATAATTAAACAAAATAAATGTAAATAGTTTATAATAGTCATTATTTATCTTAATCTGTCTTAGAAATCTGAAATAGATCTGAATTAGATCTGAAAAGATTCAATATCTACAGTGTATCTACCAGATCTTGTGCTATACATTTCAATACGTACTCTGCATCATGTTTGTGTCTACTGGCTAGTCATTTATGTTTGTCAATCTTATTTGTGTGTCAATGTGCATAGGCCTACCCCTGAAGCTCCTTGGCCTGTACATAAGTGTTATAAGTTAAACTTTACACTTTGATAACAAAATGTCAAGCTGAAATGCTTGTCAGCACACAACAATTCCCTGCATTTACCGGTAAACAAAGTGTCTTAAATCGCTCAGACAGATCCCCAGAAATTATACAAAATTGTTTGATCATTCTGCACTCCTTTGGGTGCGGTAAACTTTGGTTTATAACAATAATGGGCATTAGTTCTTGCAACTTACTACACATTCCATTAACGGATTTAAATGAATAATTCTGTCAATATCAAATGTTTACTGGATAAATCATAATCTTCATGAAATCACTTCTTGCCCAACCATTGCATAAACTTTAATATGAGTGACAGTGAAGAGAATTGTGTCCATTACCTGTTAAATCTCGATTCCTCTCCTGTAATTTCTTGACTTCTACTTCAAGTTTGGCCCGGACGAGCTTCTCGAGGTGCTCCCTCTTGTGCGTAGATTCAATTAGTTTCTCGTGCTCCGTCTGTACCTTATGGATCTCTTGCTCAAACTGCAAAAGGAAATATAATCATTACACCAATTTACTATTTTTTTAATAATGCATATTGTAATAGTTCTACAAATAACCATTTGTTTTACTAATTTTCCAGTTGAATAATGTAATACAACTTGGACATTATAAGATTCATCACTGTCTTCTAATTCTTTGATGCCCCAGAAGTTCTTAGGAGTAATAAAATGTTATCGGTAAAGAGCGATAATGAATGCCTTGCAACATTAATCCTAGGAAAGCTGATCAGACAAGTGTTAACTGTCATGCCGTTTTTTCACTTAAAATTCTTGATTTTTACAAACTAGAAAGTTTATTGCATCTGCAAGGCACATAACTTTGTACAAGGATTCCCTGCTGCTTATAGTTACATGTATCAAGCTAACCTTAAAGCCCCTTTTAAGTGTTGGGAGCACCAACAAATTTGGTCGCAAAATTTCACTTAAATTGTATTATAATGTAAAAGAGGATTTCACCAAAGAATCATTTCTGCAAGGATTTTCAAAACAAATGTTTTTGAAGTCGAATATTGATGAAATAATTTAGATTTTCTGCCCCTAACAAAACAACCCAAATTAAGTAAATTCTTTTATCAATATTTGTCTACAAACACCTTAAAGCCCCTTTTAAGTGTTAGGAGTACCAACAAATTTGATGGCAAAATTTCACTTAAATTATATTATAATATGAAAGAGGATTTCATCAAAGACACATTTCTGCAAGGATTTGGCAAATTTGGAGCTCCCAACACTTTAGCCAGAGCACTGGAGCCAGTTTCACAAAGTTCATAACCAACAACAAATTAAAAAATTATCTGACAAATTGCTCTCAGCCAATCAAATGCCACCATTTCAGTAGCTTCTAACAGTTATTGAAACTTGTCATTGATAACAAGTTTCATGAAACAGGGGCCAGATGCATTTGTCATCCTGACAATGTAGCTTGTCTAATCAATTGCACATTATGGTCGTTAAAAAAAGTACTCAGGGACCAACCTTCTGCAACTTGGCAACTTTTTGGTAGTTAGTCTCGAGTTCTTGTCTGAGGACGCTGTTCTCGTCCGATAAGATCTCCACCATGTGTGTCGCCCTGGATGCGATGGCTTCATGGTCCAGCTCAAAGTTAGCCTGAGATGCTTGGGAGGCGGGAGAGGGGTGAGGGGCGGGGGCGTCGGTCGATAGAGGGGAGGTGCTCGATGTACTGCTGCAGAAGAAAGGAACAAAGAGAGACAGAGAGATGAATTTTTACTGTTCAGATTCAGATACAGTTGTGTCATTGTCATCTTCTTTCAAACTAAGAAACTCTTTTAAGAGCCCTGAATTGCTGCATTTTGAATATTAGAAAATATAGGAATCATGTTGTAATTCATCATTTGCAAATAGATAGAATATATTTTATTGATTCTAATTGAGAAAGAAATTTGGGCAATTAACACATATTCTAAATGATTTTATAATGGTTCCATTTTTAGTTGAATCAAGGACATTTTCAATTTTTGTGTCAAGGATAAGAGAAAGAAATTCATCTTAACCAATTGAAAAGGGAGGAAGGTGTCAAACCTGCCCCCTCCCCAGTTCTGCCCATACACACATACATAAATACTAAAGTCTCAACAGAGTTTAGGAAGAAAGTTTAAAGTAAAAGGGNAATAAAAACACTTGTCAGACCTATCTAATATTTTCCATTAGAAACTGTTAAGCTGACTATTCTAAGCAGCTGCAATCTCTATTTTTTTCTAAATAAAGTATGAAGTATGATCTTTTTTCTAAAATAACAATTATCAAATCAACCTTCTCATTGATAGGCTCACTTCCTTATATGAAATAGATTGTAACTGCAGGTACATAGAGGTGGCATATTTGCTTAATACAACTCTAAAAATGTATTTTCTTTTCATATGAATAGGGTCTCTTGCAGGACAACAGGTGAATTCAGGGTTTTAATGACCACGATCACCATCACCAATTTCACCCTGATAAATTTCATCAAGCAATTGAGCAATAGATGTCAAACCCCATTCTGCTTCCCAAATCTCACAGAACTGATTTGCAATGAGAACAACAATGAGCAAAAATGCTGCTAAAAATTTCTCCTTGACAATCAGCATAATTTCTGCACACTTTATAGTCTAGAAAGTCTTAAAAAATGGGGACAAATCTTCCACAATTTTGCAAAAATCTATATTTGCCAAACTTCTGTATTTGTCCTTGAATCTGATATAAACATAATTCCTACTCAGTTGATACAGTCACTAACTAGCTATGTTCGCACACACAATCATCGTAGTTTTTAATTTTAAGTTTGTGAAACCTTAAAGTTATAAACAACAATGAGGATCAAAACAACATATTTTCAAAGTTTTAACTACAAGCCAGGCAGGCAATGATTTTTAAAAACTAGAAAGTATCTGCAAGTGCATCTACATGGTCCCCAACTACAAAATAACTTTGATGTTTAAAGCGATGACATTAACTTTAAGTTAACGGATTGCTGTATGAACCTCACTAGCAGCTGGTCTAGCCTACTGCACATTATGGCCAGAAAATGGACTCATTGATAAATCTTTGTGGAATGTCTATCTTATTAGCCTAGGTCTCCAGTATTTTTATTTGGACTTTGTTTATAATTATATCATTGTAATAAAACATAATGCAGAAATATTTCTGGAGCCTGTTTCATAAAGTTCATAATCAACAACAAATTCAAAAATTATCTGACAATTTGCTCTCAGCCAATCAAATGCCACCATTTCAGTAGCTTATAACAGTTATTGAAACCTGTCATTGATAATAACTTTCATGAAACAGGGCCAAGATGCATTCATCATCCTGACAGTGTAGCTTGTCTAATCAATTGCACAATGTGGTCATTAAAAAAGTACTCAGGGACCAACCTTCTGCAACTTGGCAACTTTTTGGTAGTTAGTCTCGAGTTCTTGTCTGAGGACGCTGTTCTCGTCCGATAAGATCTCCACCATGTGTGTCGCCCTGGATGCGATGGCTTCATGGTCCAGCTCAAAGTTAGCCTGAGATGCTTGGGAGGCGGGAGAGGGGTGAGGGGCGGGGGCGTCGGTCGATAGAGGGGAGGTGCTCGATGTACTGCTGCAGAAGAAAGGAACAAAGAGAGACAGAGAGATGAATTTTTACTGTTCAGATTCAGATACAGTTGTGTCATTGTCATCTTCTTTCAAACTAAGAAACTCTTTTAAGAGCCCTGAATTGCTGCATTTTGAATATTAGAAAATATAGGAATCATGTTGTAATTCATCATTTGCAAATAGATAGAATATATTTTATTGATTCTAATTGAGAAAGAAATTTGGGCAATTAACACATATTCTAAATGATTTTATAATGGTTCCATTTTTAGTTGAATCAAGGACATTTTCAATTTTTGTGTCAAGGATAAGAGAAAGAAATTCATCTTAACCAATTGAAAAGGGAGGAAGGTGTCAAACCTGCCCCCTCCCCAGTTCTGCCCATACACACATACATAAATACTAAAGTCTCAACAGAGTTTAGGAAGAAAGTTTAAAGTAAAAGGGGGTTTCAACATTTTTTAAGATCCACGCTCTGCGCCCCTCCCCCCCCCCCCCCCC
>BEXV01000914.1:61465-77369 GCA_003118195.1 Hemicentrotus pulcherrimus
GGTGAGAGTTTTTTTTTTCATAATCCTCTGTCATACACCCCTTCTTTTTTATCTCTCTCTCTCTCTTTTCCCTTTTTTCCTTTGCAATACAGTTGGAGGGCACATACCCCCCCTCCCCTCCCCCCTCCCTTAACCTGCATAGCTACAGCACTGTCAAGATCTATCAAATTCAGAGTTGTATTCAAACAAAAACCTCAAATACAAGTGGTCCCAGAAAAAAATGATGAAAATAACCTGGAACCCAAACATACCAATCACTCATAAAATGAGAAGGTAAGAAGCAATTGAATAGAAGGTTTCTAAATTTATATCAAAGAAGAAGCAGGAAATTAGAAGAAACAAAAATTCTACTTGAACTTACATTTGGATCATACACACGCTATACACAGAGAAATGAAAGGAATAAAATAAAAGTGAAGAAAAATAACAATACATGCTACATGTAGTTATAAAAGATAATCCATCTTAACACAAACCAAAATAGATTTCATGATTATTAGATGCAGTGAGTATTAAGAGGGGTGTTAACTAGAATTCAAAAGTACCTTTCAAGAAATTAATCAAAAATAGCTTTGAGCAAACCAATACGGCTTCACTGCACACTTACACAATGTACGTGTTTATTAATTTTCATATTGTCAATGAAGCCTGTTTAATTAGATGAAATACAAAAGTTTAAAATCTAATAAAGTTTCTTATTCCCTTTAAGATGTTTCCTGATTGGACCCATGACTGTTTGATTAGAGCACAAATGAACGATTATAATGTGTATTGAATTAAAAAAGCTGCACCATTTTTTTTACAGACGATAATATGTATTAGATATGAAATGATAAACACGCACTTAATTGCATGATGAATAGTGCAGAATCTAAATTGATCATCACTTTTATCACTTACCCATGTACCCATGTACTAATCCATATATCTACCATCTAAATGTGTTCATTACTATCGTCAAAATGATCACTATGACATCAACCAACTACATGTATCGTCAAGGTAACCATGGTTACCAGTATGTCCATCACCATCTCTTCTATCTATCATGAACGTCAATTCATCAACATCATTAATATGGACAAATTTATAATATTTACCAGCATTTCACCCCCCAAATCATCACCATGAAAGCATCATTTTTACTACCAGCATCAATATCATCACCATCATTATCACTATCATCACCATCATTATCATTGCTATTATCATCACTATCATCATCATCATCATCATCATCATCATTATCATGGCTATCACCACCACCACCCTCACCACCACCACCATCATCAGCATCATCATCATCTCCATCATCATCATCATCATCATCATTATCATGGCTATCACCACCACCACCCTCACCACCACCACCCTCACCACCACCACCATCAACACCATCATTATCATCATCATCATCATCTCCATCATCATCATCACCCCCAATCATCACCATCATCATCTCCATCATCATCATCACCCCCAATCTTCACCATCATCATCTTGCATCATCATGACCATCATCTTCATTTTCAAATTTGCAGACAAACCCTGTTCTGTGGAAGAGCCTCAAATACTATACCAAAGCATCAAAAATACATTTAGTGCCAATATATTTAATGATGATAAGGCAGTAAATTATGTTGAAATGAAGGCACATCTTTTGAATGGCATGAATTGGTCGAATTGAAATGTAGTGTTCACTGTGGTTTATAAATGAATAGCGCTAATGTTAACACAATTTGTTAACAATTCAAGTTAAATTGTATTTAACCTTGATTGATTGAACTGACAAATATTGGAGCAAAAGCACCACAGCATAACCCTCAAGACATTGTAGAAAGCATTTTTACCCTTGTTTGGAGAATGCAAATTTAAACATATTCATGACAAAATGTTGAACTCAGGGGCATAAAAGTCTTCTTATCCAAATTCATTGTTCCCCTTATTTTGTTATGTTTCTTGGTGTTTGAGAACCTTCAGGTGGCGCCCAGTCATACCACTGTGTGTTCCTAAAGTCTTAATAGGTGCGGGTACACACTCTACAAGTTATGCAGTGCCTACAAATATTACATCATTTGGGAAAAAGAAAAAAATTACCCTTTGCTGGTATTCTACGACACCATGATACAAGTGAAAAACAACCATAGATTACATTGCCTTAAAGGACATAAACACTAATTTCACTATAACAACATTATTAAAAACTGGCCAGGAAGAAGTACTGCAAGTCAGGAATGATATGATTTATACATCACAACGTCTGTTTGGAGCCAAAAGGGCATTAACTCATATGTTTGAACACGTTAACGCCCTTCTGCCTCTGAACAGATTTACCTTGGAACAATTCACCTTGTATCATAATTATTTCTTTGGTCATAGTAAAGTCAAGGCGAATTAAAGCATACAGCTAACACAAAACCTAACACCACTTCTTTAGTTACATTTCCCTATGATATCTAAAGTGAACTTCAATAGGTAATTTGCCTGGTTCAAAGGTGAGAAACACATTTTCCAATCCCTTGCTTCGTATAAAGAATCACAATCTTGACTTCAACCCTCTTAGTAATACATTTACATAATAACATATTGTTCCTTTTTTTATCATAGAAGCTGTAGATTTACATGTATAATCTGTACACAAGCTAATGAAAGACCTTAAACTAAAATCACTATTAGTAACATTATAACATATAAAAGAGAAACTAATGTCCCTTTCTATCAATAGTAAAATACATCATTACATAATAAACAATTTTTGCACCAAACAGGTAATCATACACAATATCATTTTTAATTGATAATTATAAAATAAATATGATCTATTTGATATATAATGTGCGATACAAATAGGATATTAAATTTGATGACTTCCTTAAAGCTACAACATCAAAATTCACTTCAATATTTTCACCTGTGACAGTGACATTTAGTTGCTGCTAACACGTATTGAAAGACTAAATCATAGATCTGTTGAAAATATTACGGTACTTTGACAATCGCTATTCTTCTTATCCTTTTTCTACATGTATGTACATGTACATGTAGTTCAAGTCTAACTAGTTGATTGGGTTGTGATAATATTTGTGTGTTTTTTTAAGCCATAATGACAGTCAATTAGATCTTGAGAAATTGAATATATGTTGAAGAGCATGAACGCTGATTTGATTTATCCACTTCTTCACATTGTCATGGTTTGTCTGTTTGGAGCCAGAAGGGTGCTTACTCTGTGTTTAAAGATAAACTCCAGTTCTGGAATCAGGAGCGCCAGGAGGGTCAAATCTGACTGACATGAGCGCTATACAAGAACCCACTATTATTATTATTATTTATTATTATTTTTAAAAAAAATTAATTCTCACAGAATGAATCGAAACTCACACTGAATGTTCAAGATTAAAAATAAATGACATGTGCCAAACAATTTTGGAAAAAAATGTATACTGGCTGAGTAATGAGCATAGAAAGACAAGGAAATCAAGGTAGTACTAGCCACGGCACCATGTGTGTTGTCCCATATATAGCTTTCTGTGTACAGTGTTTGTTACTTTACCAAGACTCGGTCAATTCATTATGATTTTGATGACTCCAGAACCTTGCAGTGCACACCAATACTTACATGCTACATGATCAACTGTTTCTGATCCTTTTCACACCTTTTCTTTCACAATACAATCGCATTACCAGTACTAAAATTTATCTTTAAGTATAGGAGTTAATAACGCCCTTCTTGCTCCAAACAAATAGTTTGAAAAACACTCCATAAAATATCATGCTGAAGAGGTAACATGAAAGCTTTGAAAATAATGGTTTTGTTAATATCAATGGCACATGGTAGAGTGGAGAAGAGGGGTGGTTGACATTCATACATTCGCACCAACAAGGAGCACATTGATGGAAATGGCAATCATTTAGTCATAGTTCCCTTTTATTACATCTCTCTACTGGTACAGCATTTTCATATTAACAGGCAATGAGTTAACTGTCCACAAGAAGGCCTGTATTGTAAATAGCAGTAAGGGACCTTCTTGCAGACAGCTGATGAGTTTTAACTTAGTTCTTTGCTTACATGCATTTTCATTGTTTACAGCACCAGCATTTGGTCGTTTAAGCACTAGTTTTACATGTACTACAAGAACCTGTATACAAAGACATATGAACTTAAAGACTGCTTTTGTTTCTCCCTTGGGCGGACTTTCTATCCAGGTTTGACTATATTTTTACAGCTAGCGGAGCAAGCAGGTTGATAAGGAGGAGGAGAAGGGGGAGGAGGAGGAGGTCGAAGGTTGAGTAGGAGCTACAGGAAACCCATTTCTTCCAAGGCATTGCGGGTCGCCTCCAACTCCTACAGAGACAAGGAGACAGAAAAACAAGAGGGAGAGTGTCAGTCACATGGAATCACAAGGGGGTCAAACAAGCGGGGGTTGGAGGCAATGGGTGGGGGGAGGGTCAGGCCGGGTTGGGTGGGGGAGGGCTACATTTATGCCTACATGCAGGGAATGGGAACTTAATGTTTTTAACTGAATAAAGGGGAAGTTTTTACTTGCTAGAGAGAGACAAGGAAACAGAAAAACAAAAGGGGAGTGTCATTCACATGGAATCACAAGAGGGTCATGCAAGCAGGGGTTGGAGGCAATCGGTGGAGGACGTGTCAGGTTGGGTTGGGGTTGACTTGGGTTGGGGGGCTACAATTATACCTATACGCATAGAGGGTGGGACTAAATGCTTTAACTGTTTTAAGGGAGAGTTCTTACTTACTAGAGAGAGAGACAAGGAGACAGAAGAACAAGAGGGAGAGTGTCAGTCACATGGAAACGTAAGAGGGTAAAGCAAGGTGGACAGATGGGTGAGTTTGGCCGGGAGAGGGTCAGGTTGGGTCGGGTTTGTTTGTTTGTTTGTTTTTTGTGTTGTTTGTTGTTGTTTTTTTGTTTTTTGTTTTGTTTTTTTGGGGGGGGGCTACAATTATACCTATACGCATATGGGGTGGGGAAAAAGTGTATTAACTTGCTAGATTATCAGTAGGCCGGAAGTAACTTTTTTGGGGAAGCGGGCTTGGCTACCTTCAAACAGTACATGCATATATCATGGGCCAGGATACTACAAATTTTGTGAGAGTAAGTAAGAGTGGGAGGGGGAGAGCATTTAATTATTAACAGGCAGACACAAATAAAACTTAATGGAGTGCTGTCACTTGGATGGAAAGCCACATTTATGTGTCATACATAATGGAACAGGACGGATGAAGGGGACAAAGTTCATGCTTTCACAGTTTCAAAGTAGCTGATGATGGGGGGGGGGGTCTTCACTACTTACAGAATGACACAGAACAGAATGACAAGAGTGATTTTGAGGGGAACTGACTACTTAGAAATACACAAATTGAGGTGAAGATTAGGAGGAAAGGAGAAATTCATAGAGAGGTGGAGGAAGAAGACAACAGGTGGTAAAGCAACAGCGATAGAATGTTGAGAGGAGAAAGCAATAATGGTTTTCAATAGATGCACGTAGGTTTAAGTACAAGTAGGGGAAGCACATGGATCTGATGAAAATCTATGCTAAACCATTGATTTCAACCACGATTTTCCCTTGAAAATAAAAAAGATTTATATTGATTTATCTCACTTTTTCATGTGAAACAAAAAATCCCCAACCCTTAATAAGGGATGCAGGAAACCATTGCAGAAGTGAAGAGTGTAAATCATTTGTACATGGGAAGAGAATAATCAAGAGATCAAGAGAAAATATTGAAGTTGATGGAATTGAAGAGAATGAATGGAAATCAACTGCTCAATGATTGATAGAATCATGGCTAGCAAGACGTTTTGGTCCGTATTCTACCAATCGAATTGAAACCTGATCCTGGGTCTAAAATCACATTTAACAAAGCAAATCTTAGACCCCAGACTAACCTCCTTTGTTTAGTCGTCTGATTAAGAACAAGAGCCTACACCCAGCGTCGGGATCAAAATTGATTAGAATACAGCCTTTTTGAGCTTTAACAGGTATAAGGAATAACAGAGAGGGAGAAGACAAAGTATGGATAAATGGCTGCTGCCATGATGGAAACACAAAGAGAAGGATGATTCCTTGGAGGAGGAGGAGGAGGAGGAGGAGAAGGATACCGGTAACAGTCCATCTCAAGAATGCATCTAACAGGAGGATGAGATCAGGAATGGATGGATGCCATTAGAGCAATCGGGAGGGAATACGGTAGGGCATTTTATACCTTCTGCCGAGAGCCTGAAAGGCCACTACAAGTTAAGACATATTCTTTCACATAGAGCTTATACACTTCTGGCCCTCAGCAGAAAATAGCTTCTAATCTTTGAAAATAGTAATGAAAAGCTAAATAATTAAATATGGTTCAAATATGATTGAACAATCTTAATGCTGCAATGCATGTATCACACTAATATTTTATAACATGTGAGCACATAAAGCCCCAAACCATATACACATCTATATACAGCTAAGCTATCAAACTCAAGTGTCACAGTTCAAATCCTAAAAAGTATGTGTTCTTTCTTACGAGATAAACATGTACATGTAGATTAGAAAGTATGGAATGAATACATGGAAGATGGTTAGCACACACTGCTGAATCAAAACTAATTACATGTACATGTAGGTGATAACTGGAGAATATTGACAAAGTTAGAACCACATTTATGCCACTGCAGAAGAATGCAAAGAAAATTTGCTTTGAGCTAAATTTTTGGAATGAAGAGCAATATATGCTTTCAATTTGTTAGTTGACATTCCCACCAGTGACACAGCAAAAACACAGAAAGATATGATGTTGTTAACAAGGAAAAAGTATCAGAGCAAAGAGTTAATGTTCTCAAGAAAGGGGGAAGATGATATGTTATGTAATAATGCAGAGCTTAATAATAGTAAGTTGCCTGAAAATACTTTTACAAAAAAAACATTTTGGTACCCCAGTGCAAGTGAAAGTGACACTATTTAATAGTCGCGGGATCCACCGCAATTACCCACTTTACATATATATTTTAAAGGGGAAATTTATTTGGGGCAAAATCAATGCTCATTTTCATGTACACCATATACACACTTTTACTTGTTATGTGGAATATCTCTTTAAAAACTTTCTGTAACTAAATTACTTATTGCTCGAGTCAATCTTTTAATTGTTTTTTATACATGTAAAATGTATGATGTTTGGGCAGACAAATCTTTCACAATGACCGTTTCACTCGAGCATGTATGAAAAACAATATTGGTTCCCACAAGACCTTTTCCGTTATCTTTGCAAGCTAAGTTACAACCACGATATCATAATGTGTAGGTGAGAATATTTCATTTATTGCAAATAATCATTTGTTTGGGGCCAGAAGGGACTTAATTCATATCATTCTACACAGAGTTAATGCCTTCTGGTTCCAAACAGATGTCATGTATAGTATCAATGTGATTTAAATTAGAGATTACAATCCCTACAATGATGTCATGTTACTAAACTTCTTATGAATGACAATGCAGTAGTTTTATAAATGAACAATCAAGTACAATAGAGATGGATTACTTTCTTTAAAACATTATAATATACAACCCTTTTTATAGATTTTGTGTAAAAATTAATAATCTTTCAGTATCATCTAACAGAACAGTCTAACAGTTATATGTATGCTGGTATATTTAATATAAATATTATACTTTGCTTTATTTATTTATTTATAGTGAGTCCTGCTCAGAAAACTAGTTAGTAAAAATTAGTACCAAGGTTCCGATTAGAATATTAGTCAAAGAGTGGTACGTGTATATTATTCCTTATTGTCACATATTAAAGGAAAGCAAGGTAGCTCTTTTTTCTAATTATTTATTAATTAAATAGATACTGGTTATACAATGAGTACAGAGTCATTGCTTGATATTGTATTCCCTTGGATAATAATCATTTTTTGTAATAGATTTGGGACAGCTAAATACAAATACATGTATTATGTAAGACAGTGAACAGTCAAAAGATGGTTGAGGCTCGTTCAGATACGACGCAGAAAAAACGTGGAGGTGTTTGTTATTATGACGTAAAAAGTGTAATATGCTTCACATTTCTCAATCTTATAACTTAGAGCTCAGTGAATATAAAACGCAATTGCAATTCCTCCGTTGGACGCATTTGCCATTTATTTTAAACGTTAAAAAACAGCTGCGTTGTTGTTTTTGCGCTAATCTGAACAAGCCTTTATTCAAGGGTCATTAATGCACAGTACAGGAGTTGAGTATGTGAGTATTAGTCATCGTTTTGCTCCATTGTGATATTCAAATCAGTTAATGACAGAAAAAGAAAAAATCATGTATTGATCTTTGAATGAGAAAGGACACACTTTGTACTTCAGAAGTCCAGATGTATTTTACAACAATGATAGACAAAAAAAGATAGTGGAAGATTTGAATGAATGATATAGCACCACAAAACTGCTTTGTATCTAAAGTATGTAAGATTAAGCCCCTTTCTTGCTGCATCAAAATGGCGGAAGAAATCTGAAGGGTCTCCAGAATTCCGCCAGAAGACATGAAAGTGTTAAAAGAAAGTACATGTATGCATTCCCAAAACCATAAAGGGTCAACAGGAATTCTTTTCCAGTGATGACTGTAAGAAAGGGGCTTTCCCATAGTTCGGACTACATGTAGATATTTTAAATGAAAAGGATGATTATAAGGGTGATATATACATGGCATCTGCTCATTTTCTTACGTTGCTGGTTACTTGAGAAGGCTTTTGCTCCAAGGGTCAGTTAACTTCATAAAAATCAGGCTACACACATTGTTGCAAAAGAGATGGAGATAAAAAATTGTGTTATTTCATGAGTTAGCACGATTGGTGGAAGCTTGATGCATGGTTAAAGGGCAATCCTTCCCAAATAGACAACTACTCTAAAAGAAAGCAGAAAAATCAGAGAAGCAAACTGATGAAAATTTCAATTAAACCTGACTTAATATCAAATTAAACAAAGTTATGATTTTTTAAAAGTTGTAATCACTATACGTATGGGCACTTCAAAATGACTGAAGCGGTTACGGTATATCAATGTAATGTAGTGCTGGACTACTTTCCCATCTGTTTCAATATATAAAATTACTATTTTTAAAAAAATCTTCAAAATTTCAATGCTCAGGAGGGTCTATTCCTTTTATCTGAGCTCTAATAATATGCTATCTTTAGGTTATTTTGAGTGGTGCCCCATGGGAGAAGGAACTTACAAGAAAAACAGAAATTAAAGATATTTTTGTAGACAGGAAATGGAAGAGTTATCCATGTCCTACAGTGTACGTCAAAATCCACTGACCGAACTACCCATTTGATTTTTGCATAGACATAGTGATCTCATATTTCAAATATTCATAACTTCCTTACTATTGGTCCAATTCATTTCTAACTTTTGCCATTCTCTTTCTGTTATTTTTCTGCTTTCATACAAATCAACTTATTACAAGGTTTGGATTGCTCTTTAATTGGATACAAACATACAAGAATTTTTCCCCTGTAATTTAAAAATAAAGTGATTTGGTTCACTGTAATCCAAAATGAGTGGAAAACTTAGAATGGCATGTTGACCCAACTCCGATGTGCTACTGGGACCCGTTTCACAAAGCCTTTTTTCAATGACAAATGTCAAAAATCAGTGACAAATCTGTTGATAACCAATCAGAAGCAAGGATTTTAGTAGCTTATAACAAAAACTGTCATTTGTCACCGATGACAAGTTTTGTGAAACGCCCCCCTGGTCTAAAAATGAACAGATGAAGCAAGTTATAATAATAATGGTGGCTTCTTGTATGTATAGCGCTCATGTCCGTCTCACCACTACACTCCTGTCCCTCCACCATTATAACCTGTCATAGCATAGTGGCTAAATATGCAGCACTCGAGCATATCAGGTACCAGTACCCATTTATACCTGGGTGGAGTTTAACATACCGGTATTCATTCAGTACATGTCTAACACATATTACAGAGAATAACAGATGAAGAATAGAAGTAAATTTTAATGAAAAAAGGGCGTATATTTGGTCTTATCCATGCTGTAAAGGGGCAATCAATTTCTAAAATCTTTGATGTAATAATCAACTTGTCAGACTATATGTTGTATCTCAACAATAAACATGTACAGTATGTTATCATTTCTAAAGACAATGTACATGTACACGCATTACTCAATACATTAATTCAGATCAATCATATCTCACATTAATCAAGATTTGCCAGAATTGACCATTATATCTTTGATTTAAATGATCATGAATATAACCCGACCCTGCACTACAACATTTATTCTCTTTTCAGCTCAAAACTCAAGACAACCTTCTTTGGAACTTGACAGTACAACAATTAGCTAAATCTTCTGAAGATACCGCTTAAGATACCTTACAATGCAACTTTGATGGAGAAGAGGGGTTAAGCAGAGCATCTGACTTTGATTCTAAGCAATCTAAGCGATATGACAGTCACGACGAAAGGATTACATCAACTATCAATTTCTTAAACTACAAGTACAAGAAATATACAATCAGGTGATCCACAAGAGTTTAGCAGCGACAGGTTTGAATTTTGATTGAACATGTTTTTGAAAACCAGTACCAGGTTAGTATTCAATAATACCCAAATCATTTATAAAATATTAGTTCTCAAATTTGTGTGAATACATCGGTTCATACTCCTTCCTCGTTCCAATACGTGTTTGAACTGCTGTTTGTGGACCGCCCTGGTACAAAACAAAGTGAATTTCTCCTTTCTTCTGGCTAACCAACTAGTCAAAACTACTGCCGTCTGCGAGCCCCATGACATTGGAGCAAGGAAGCTGGGATCCGGCACTAGAGATGGTGCAAAGTTTGACAGGGAGCTAGAGTTTGACAGGGAGAGTGTTTTTTTTCTCACTCTTAAGCACACTAAAGGGAAATTTGTTTGTTAGTAAAGCACACAGAGAAAGCATAGGCTCACAGGTTTTAAGCCAGGTAATACCCTTTGAGAAGCTGCCGGCTAAAACAGAAAGGGAACATAATATAAATCTTGGAAATGTCTCAGTACCTGGTTCAATAGATCATCTGTTATGATAATATCAGTTTTTCCTCTTAGTTCCAGCTGTGGTTCAAAGAAATTCAGAATTTTAATCCATTACACATCACTACATAATTTCACCAAGAAATTACTCAGGTACAGTTAAACCTGCTTTAGTGACCACCTGTCTACAGAGACCAATGGTCCATAAAGATCACATTTTTTTGTTTCCCTTGAAAAAAGGTTTCTCATTGAAACATGTACAGTGTTGCTTGGAATAAAGTTGACAGTCTCACACTGTATCACGCGTGGCTGCATGCATTATCCCATAGACCTTGGTGTACTATAGGCACCTAAACATAAAGACCACTTTTCTTGTCTCCCTTGGGTGGTCTTTATAGACAGATTTCACTGTCCTATGAAGTTTGATGGGAGCTGAAGATATCTTTCACACAGCAAATAAGATGAACTGCAGAAAAGAAAAGTCACCACATGCTCTGTCTTCATCCAACCTTAGTGCAACAGAACATATTACATATGTCACAAGTTTATGATGTTCCTATCATAGTTGGTTGGTGCTTGCCTTGTCTTATAAAGAATTGTAATTAATTCATATCATTGATTGCAACTCGGCTTTACATTAACCTTTCTTATCAATGTGTGACTCTCACCGTACATGTACATGTAAGTAATCAACCATTCTTACTTTGTGATTTACATCAATTGCAGCTTCAAAACCAAAACCCATTTGGAACAATTTTATGCAATAACATTTCTGTCATTTTCTGATTGTATTCAACCTAAAATGACACTATGTGAGCAGGTTAATTTACATTTTTTAATCTGATTTTATGTGAACAAATCATGATAATATATCTAATTTTAATTTTCATAGGTTTCATGAGCCTACATGAACAAGTTGCATACATCTGTACATGTACATAAAATGAAATATAAATACAAACTAGGACCGTTAAGCTGTATTTTAAGAATCAATAATACAAAGTTTTGGTGGCAGGTCTCTTCCTTGCTTTTACTTTTTTCTTTTTGTTGTTACTTTAATACCTCAAACACAGTAGTACATCAAACCATGTTAATGATGATTAAGAAGAGCTTATCATCATCACCAACTCTACCACCACCACCACTAACATGATTGTACCATCACCATCATCATCATCATCATCATCATCATCACAACCACCCTCGTCATCATCACCATTACCACCAGTCCACCACTATCACTGTTATCACCACCATCATTGTCGCCATCCTCATCATCATCACCCCTACCACTACCATCATCACCACCATCATCATCATCATCATCATCATCATCATCATCATCATCATCATCATCATCATCATCATCATCATCATCGCTATCAGTCTTCCTCGTAACACCACAAGATGGTTTTCATCCCATCTGTTTAGAAACTTTTATACATCATTTTGGCTAACTTCTGTCAGGACCCAACAGTTCTCAATATTAGGGGGAAAAAATGAACATTGTTGAGAAATCATACAAAGGGTCCTCATTATGTCTGAGCAAAACATTACCCATATTTCTACATTTCAATAAACATATTGAAAGTTTTTCAAAGCTATAGAAAAAAGCCCCATTCTAACAGGATAGTGCTCATAATGACAATAGCACCTTCACCCCCAAATGAAGCCTTTAATTAGCCATCTCAGAATGAAACCCATTGGAATGAAGATTAAGCCAAATAAAGATAATCAATGAACGTTGGTGTCATTTTGGGATGATACTGTTGGGCAATTCCTCATGGGAAAAAAAAATAGTATCCTTATTTTGTATTCATGTGTATGTTTGACAATTGTGTCTTTACTATAAAGAGCAGAATACAAGCTTTCAAAGGCTGAAATATTGAACAAACAGGTATGCCAATTTGTCTATGTAATTCTGTTACCAATAACATTAAAAAAAAAATTAAAATCTTATTTGTTTTACTTTTTATAAAATACCAAGTCTATCACTTGAGTCTAATATGGTTACATCCCTAGTGGGAATATAACATCAAGGTAGGCCATACACAGTATCACAAAACAATAAATGTATTTCAGTTAACATCCATGTGGAAATGCCTGGTTTTCTCCATTACTATGAGCAACCTACTACCTTGTATTCATGTGTATATATCGCATGAGAGCCAAAGGGCTTTAAGTCAGTGTAGAATTATGTGAGCTAGAAGGTCCCTCTGGCTCTCAGCAGGCAAAGTATAGGTTACAGCTGCACACATGTTGATATTAGGAACTTTCAGATTTGCACGACGAGAACGTAGACTGCGACGTGTACATCCTTTTAAGGATGCAAATCTAAAAGTCCCTATTACACTGAATCAAAACGTTTTAAAAGAGGAAATGATGATGTTGCATGAATAATACAAACTATAACTAAACAATGACATTTATATCCTGAGCAGAATCATAGAGGCCAGAAACCAAAACAATAGGAAAAGAGTGAGCAAGGAAATATGCAAATTAGAAAGGTTATAGTGTACATACCTCTGACAATAGATCCTGAGCTTGTATCGCCTTGAGGACATTCTTTTTACTCGTCTCCTGAATCTCTCCACCTAGCATTAGCTCGTCAAGCATGAAGTAGGCCTTCTCAAAGTTGAATATGATGTCTAGCTCACATACCTGTAATGATCAAAGCATTGCAATGAAAATGACTTCTTTCTTCACAATCAGAGGACATAGTTATGAACACAAATGTCTGTACAAACTTGCAGCACAGTAAAAATAATAAAGCGCATTTTCCATATACATGTTCAAATGCGCTTTACAATATGTTAACAGAAGAGGTGATTTTTGAGATAGTTTTTAAAGGTATTGAGAGCGAGGGAAAGCTTTCCAAAAGAGGTCATTTCCTACTGATGGTGAATATAGATCTAATTTTCAAGTGACATCTCCTATCAGATGAACCTCCTTATTGATGTAAGCATTGTGATGAGCAGAAGAACAACACACATGCAGTTGACAAATGGAAGAGACTTATGTGGGGGTTTTTCAGGGTGGAGATGTGTCCATTTACATTGTAGCATTCATACCCTGTATCAATATTCAGTTAATAAGTAGCACTTTTGAATTTAAACTTGTCTACCTTTCATCATTCACAAAAATATATAAATTGTAAAATTCACAACCTTTTATTACTTTATGTGAGGAAATAGCTGAATTATATAACACAGATGAAATCATTTAAAAATCAAATCCTTAAAATACGTAAGTCTAAATTAACCATATCCGCTGGGCCCGCACCTGCTACTGCCCTTTAGAAGCTAAGGCACCATCTCCAACACTCTTCAAGAGAGCTCATTTCAATTTTGCTATAAGAAAAGACGAATATCCTTGCAGCAATTTTGGACATATTTAGGCCTGCAAATGATCATCGGATCGGGGGCCGATCTTGAGCCGATCAGGGGCGATCAGATAATAATTTCTGATTGCCGATCAATGAAAATGATCAGATTTGTTTTTTTTAAATATGTATTGCTCTGTTTATCACAAAGCACTTTTTCTAAATGAACAGAGACCTTTTAGAGAATGCCAGATTGCTCTAAATTGCTCACCGCCCGATCACTGTCACATTGGCTGCACTATAAAGGATACTTACACTACCAAAATATTTATCCAGAAGCTCCACGTATCTATGGATGATCTCCAGGGTCAAGAGTTCATTGTCATTCTCTTCAATGGCACAGCAGAAATAAAGACTGGCATACCTGAAACAATTATTGGTGATTTGGAATGAAATTGGATAAAAAATGAGAAAGTAACTATGACTTTTTCTGAAAGTTGTAATCACTATAGGTATGGGCTGTTCAAATTGGCTGAATTGGGAATGTCTCTGTGATGTTGTGATGTTGTGATGTCATGGCAGACAACTTTCCCATTTATTCCAACACACAAAATGACACAAATTTGATTTTTACAAAAAATATTTCTCAGGAGGGTCTACTCTCTTCAATAATATCTATCCATGATAACTTTTGAGTAGCGCCCCAAGGGAGAAAAACATAAACTAGTGATATTTTGTACACAACAAACACAGCAAGTTATACAAGACTACGTCACAATCTACTGACTGAACTGTCAATGTGAGATTCCCATAGACTTAGTGATCTGGGGTCCGTTTCTCGCATAATTCTAAGTCTGTAGTAAGCCCATAGATACGCGTGTTAATCTTATATCACACGTTTCAAAGAAGTTGTCAAAGAAGTGAGACTTATGACGGCTTCGAGAAACGGGCCCCAATATTTAAAACATTCACAACTTCCTTATCATTGGTCCGATATATTATGAACTTTTGCCATTCTGTTTCTCTAATTTTTCTACTTTCATACAATTAAAATTATTACAAGGGTTGGACGCCCTTCAATATCAAATGACTACCTACCTCTTATACACAATTTTATAATCTCTCCACTCCAAGAAATTGCACATTTTGGGTTTTCTTGTTAGTACTGTTGCAATGAGTTCCCTCGTTATCTTTTTCTTTTGCTTTTCTAGATGCGGCGTGTACCATTTCTGCAGACGCAGATTGCCTTGTCGGCTGAATAGGAGCATAAACTGAAGCTGGGTTGAGAGCAAGAGAAAGAGATGAAAGAATTTAGAAGATATTCTCATAAAATAGTGGAAAATGATGCTGACATAGCATTAGTAGTTCTACATGTACATACCCATCTATATTCATGAAGAAAAAAAAGTGAAATGCTATTGAAAAATGTCTCAATTTATTCACAAGCTTCATCTTTCACATAAAAACTTGCAAATTGCTGAAAATGAATAAGTGCACAAATTAACAGGGGAACCTTTGTTTTTGCAATCCTTGACATGTGAAAACAACATTGTTTTTTCCTCAAT
>BEXV01000914.1:78637-92171 GCA_003118195.1 Hemicentrotus pulcherrimus
TTATTATTATCTTCAGATTTAAGATTTAGAATATTAGGGATGATATCGGATTAAGCATTGGAGGAATTAAAAAGTCAAATTTATAGTGCTGCATGTATTGTACATTATAAAATGGCTCTAGTATTTTAAGCATCGGGATTTGTCAATACGCGTCGCATGACATGTAGAAATTTTTGATGCAAGCACGATTTTGCAGAAATGAGTGCAGAAAAAGTGCAACAAAAAGTTATATTGCACGTTACCATGGATATCAAATGCGCGCGCGTACGTGTAGTACAGCTGCGCCTACGCTCCCTCGATCTGCATTGTATTTTATGTAGGCTACGTGTAGCTAATTTGTACGCTCCATCATATCCCCAGCGCAGCATACAAGTAGCTTAGCTCTAGCTAGCTAGGTACGTAGCTAGAGCGGGGTATTATTGTAGAAAGCAAATTTCTATTTTACTTTTGCCTTGGATTTAGGCCTGTTTTGACTTTGAGATTTTATAATGAAGCCAAGAATTTCAGCTGTCTAATGTATAGACTCGTCTGTAAACCACCTTGGAATTGGATTTTATTTTTACCCAAAGCAATGAATCCAGTGGACTTTTTGGTAAGCTTGCAACTCTTACTAGAACCAACATAACTCTAGCCTAGATCTAACTCTCTTCTACTTCTACGACGATACTCAGCAGGATCCATAAGTCAGGATTTAGTGCTGAGGAATAAAATATCTACTTCTACTTCTACGACGATACTCAGCAGGATCCATAAGTCAGGATTTAGTGCTGAGGAATAAAAATATCTAGTTCTTGGTCTAGATGCTGGGTGGAAGTGCTCCCTTGAAGCCCTCCAGTGAAGTAGCGTCTCGTACTAAGTTTCGTAGACTCTAACTAATTAATACTTAAGATCTATTTTTTGGTTTGTTTTGATTTGTGTCGCTATTTTATAAAACAAATAACGCACTTGACCCTGCTGTGCAAGACGTTAATGCAGTGTTCACTCGGTTTCTTCAGATGGTTCGCACTGTGAACTCGCCACAAGTGGCTCGTTGCACAGAGCGGCACCAATCTGTATCTGTATGGTTTGGTCAGCAAAATGTCCTTTCCGGACACATCCACGCTAACCAATCTAAAGAAACCTCGCGCGTACTGCATTCACCGCTATTACACTCAGAGCCGTGCGTTATTTGTATATCATCCTTCAGTCAAGAGCTGAGCCTGCAGCCAACGCGGCAGGTCACGCACACGGCAATGGCAATGACCTCCATCCATCAGCTCAGCTCAGCTCCTCAGTAGGGGCGTAACACGTCTATCTAGATCTAACGTTAGGCTATGCAAAAATCGTGTATAATTTCTTACAAATACAACCACAACAGGCAAAACCTAATGATTTCTTACCATAATACTGATTGAGGGTGTACTCTCTCTTAAAATAATTTAAAACTGCGGATGTTTTGCTCGTAACATAGTAAATTTGGCGACAATTTGGGAACCGATTTCAGAGAGCAGAGAGCTGTGCTAAATGTTAATAATATTGACGTGACGTAGATGGCAGCCTTTGCCTTAAATTAATTAATGGGATCATTTTACTTTAATCGATCATCACAGAAAATCAGAAAATAAAACAGCGAAATAGTGTAAGTAGAGATTTTTTTTTCAAGAATGAAATGTAGGTTATTAATTCAGTAATTCTCTACGATATTTTATATGGACTTGCTGATTTTGTTTTTAATCACTGGAAGATAAAATCTTATATATCAATATTCATATTTCCAATTCCATTTTGATTTTTTTTCCTTCTTGTCAGAATTTTGAGAGACTAGAAAATTTACTGAGTAGCCAACATTATAAACACAATACCGTGTTTGTCCATTAATTTCTTTAATACTCATCCATATCTTACTGGATGAGAATGTGCTTAAAAACCCCATCAGGATTAAGTTTTCCTTTTGATATGATGTAATTTTTGCAACTCGACCTCACAATTTTTTTCCTTGCTCGTTAATAGATATGCAGCCTATCACATCCACGGCATAAGGTTAAGCTGTATCTATATCTTGGACCATTAGAAAAAGAAACAAACAATGAAACCATCTCTGGTAATGTAATCGCAATGTATGTAACAATGTCCAAAATTGGCAGTTAGTAGGCACCACCTTTTATCCAGAAAGTACCCTTTTCTTGGTGCCCCAGCCCCCACTTTGGAAGACACTTCGCCGCATATGGTCACCAATACTTTGGTTTTTGAGTCTCGTTTTTCAACTCAGAATTTTTTTTTAAAACGTTAACCTTACCTAAAAATACTTGGCGAGATACCAAATGATCAACTAGGAATCAACGTAGAAGATGAAGAAAGAAGATCTGCAGTGTTGCGGGTAAACTCTTTCACCAAAAATCTTGTGATATTTTGAAAGCCTTGCTGAAATTAAAAAAATTCAACCCATTAAAAAAAAAAATCTAAATTTTGTGATTTGGGGTGATTTTCTAGGGATTTAGAGAAAAAGGGAAATATTAAACTAAATCAATAGAAATCATGGAGTTAGTAAGATAAAACGGAGTTTGGGGTTTTCTGTCATCAGATAGGGAGTTCATTTGGGCAGTGGGAGGGAACACATTATCCACCAGTGAAGGTGTTTTTTTTTTTGTGAATTGGGGGGTAAATTTGATTATTTTGTTGGTTATGTTTCTCATGCTGCTATGCACCACTGCCAAATGTTTGCGCTATTAATGCGCGCATGCGCATTTGTGATGTGTCATGTGTCAACTCTCCCTCTCAATGAGCTATGGCCACAACAATGATCGATTAATGAATCAGATTACAATTTGAAGGCAACGTCATAATCTTGATTGCCACAAAATTAGTAATCCATTGTAAAACGATTCTTTGAAAAATCTTGTTATATTTTTAATAATAATGCGTATTCAAACTGCAAATTAAAATGTACATTACTATTGAAGTAGGATGAATAATCTACATTTTACATATAGTATGTACGATAATTTTTTTTAATATTAAAATTTTATACACTAATTACGTTCCTGTTTATAATTAATGATCCGACGTTACAATCCAGTAACGCGAATATCTTTGAGTGAGCGGCGCAAGTGCGTTTCTCTTATTTAAAAATGAAATAATGATCTCACTGCTCCACTGAGATTGCTTTTGTTTTGAGAGAAAGCTCATTGGAAATTGAAAAGCACTAAATTACATCTACAGATTGCTGAGAGCATTAAGAACACGAGTAAAGAACATTTTAAGCACTGACTCTAAGTGTGAAGAATAAATTAAATGCAATTTTGATACCTTTGATCGATACTTGATGAGGTAATCACTGAAGCAGCTTTTCTGGGATGGGATGTGTTGTGTCAGCAGGTAAAGTTGCAGACAACAAAAGGGTGTACAATTTCTCTATACAGTAAAACAGTTACATGCAAGTAAAAAAAAATATGCTGCTATATGGTTTACAGCATTCTGGAACCTACAGGAGGTTCCAACCCTCTGATGACATGCAGGCGGTCCCATGGAAAGTAGCAACTTGGGGCAGTAACTGCAGTGGCTGGTAGTTGATTCCAGATGCGAATGGTCCGGGGGTAAAATGAGTACTTTTAAGAGTCTTTTGTTGGCTCAGGAACAGGGAGCTTGAGTGTGTAGTGTCTCCTGCTGATGGTTATGAGGTGAGGAAGACAAAATGGAATAACTGGTGGTGTATCTTAAAGAGCATGGTGCCTTATTTGGGAGTATGACATTTTGAACGCTGACCTAACGACTCTCCTGGAGCAAAATAGGCGACATATTTACATAAAATTGTCTAGATATTAATTACGAAAATGTATGATTAGACTGGTTTATTTATATTTTTTGATAAATTAAAATTAAATGGGGGAAGGAGAAATCGGGGGAAGGGGAAATCGAGAGATGACCGAGAAATGACATTTATAAACCATATGGTATTACAATATATTATAGAACAAAATGAACTATACAAGTAACGAAATACTGGTAAGTATAATGGATACAGTTTACATTTAAGTTGGAGAATAAGACAAAATATATTATATTACTTATTTAACTGACAGGGAAAAAGGGGAATCTCAAAAAAGCTATGCTTGTTGAGCGAGATTCCCAGTATAAAATAAGTACTAGACCATCGTCAGCGTGCATCAAATCCTGCACAGTCATGTCTGCTCCCAGAGAGCCCCAAAAAGACGCGCGAATTTACCCACCCCAGTCTCCCCCGCCAAGGCATCAGTCTGACGTTGCCAGCTCGAACAAGCTATAGGCTTGTCCCACCTAGCAACCAGCAACATATAAAATTGAACACCGAACAAGCCCCGACAAAAGAAACACAAACACTCGACTTAGGCGTCTGAACTCGTGCGGCCGAATACCTTCCGGGAAAAAACAAGCACAAACCAGAAAACAAGCTGAGAATGGTCCAATGTAATTTGTACAATCGTATATCATTATGAGCGATAGAAAGACAAAACAGATGATAAGAAAAGAAAAGGAAAATGCAGTCTCCATGGAAAGCCTAAAAAGTAAAGGGCGACTTAAGGACGACGGGATGATGAAGTCGAATCTCCCCAACCCCTTGCTTTCAATATTTCCAGTCAGTATTTTATTCTTTTAGAATAAAAATCTATTTTTTTTTTAATCAAATGACAACAATTGGTAGTCTATTATTTTCATGAATACGTACGGATCAGTTGAGGTCACCCCCTCCCCCCCAAAAAAAAAGAAAAATCAGGAACGGCACATGTACAGGAACCCTCAAGCTCCTCTTCCTAGCTATCTCTCCCTCTCAGTGAGCTATGGTAACAATTATGATCGATTCATGAATCAGGTGGTTATTTGAAGGTAAATCATCATCTTAATTGTCATAAAAAATATAGTTATGCATTGTTAAATATTTTTTTAATAATCTTTATATATTTTAAACTTTGCTTTGTATGAACTTTGTGAATTGAAATGTACATTACCATTACATTAATTAGAAAAATTTATATTTCAAATTATAAACGATTATTTGTTTCAGTATTAAAGATTTATATAAAAAATTGCACATTCACCGTTTAAATTTTCTGTCGCTATTATTGTGACAATTTATCTTTGAGTGAGCGACACAAGTGTGTCTCTCTATAATAACAATCATAAAGACACGAATAAAATATCAACTAAATTGTCCGATTCTACCTAATGACGTCCAACGGAACAAGCATATATGTATATAAGAAAACAGGCAAGCCTACTTACAAGTCTACCATTTAAACGATTGTTAGAAAATTACCCTCCCCTATTATCATCGTGGCAATAGCTACAATAATATCGATACGGGTTATCATCATAATAATAATAAATATAATCATTATTATTTGAAAAAAGTAATGATTATTATCATTCATCTGCAACAATAAAGAAAGCGAGCCTGTTTGGAGAAGCGAATATTCTGTGGAGGGCCGTCGATTAGAAAGGCCGGGGAAGATTGTGATTATAGCGATTTAGTAGTTAAGATGACTTGTTGAAATCATTACAAAACCTGGGGTGTTTCACAAAGATCTTAAGTCGAACTTAACGTTAAGTTGGGTTTAAAAATTATGGAGAGCTATTTGTAGCCCTATTATAGATTATATTCAATAGTGATCATTCAAGTATTTTAGACTTTTTATGAATTCCAAATCAAGATCATGAAATCTCCTTGATATTAGAAATCATGAATGATAGTTATGCCTTTTAAAATAACTTTTACAAAATATTTTCATAGATGCTAATGGCTTTCCATAATTGTTAAGTCCAACTTAGGATCTTTGTAAAACACCCCCCCCCCCCTTAGGTGACCCTAGATTTCCGGATGAAGTCTAGTTCCTGTTTATCCACAACTGAACATTACATTAGGTTTTGGGGGGAATTATAATAATGATTATGATAATAGTAATCATAATAATAATTTCAAAAGTAATGATAAAAAGAAAGATCATGTTATAAGAATGATAATAACAATGAAAATAGTAATAATGATAATAATGAAACATGTAATAATGATAATGTTATTATAATAATAATAACCAGACGAATAATGATGATAATGATTATAACAATGATAATGATAATGATATAATAATAAGTATACCGATGCTGATAATGTCAATAAAAACAGTTATAATTATGATGATGATAATAATAATAGTAATAATAATAATAACAATACGAATGATAACGTTGATATAATACAAACAATGACAATGATAAAGATATAAATATGTTTAATAATAAAACGAGTAAAGAAATAGTGATGATACTAATCATAATCGTAAAGTTATAAGAAATGGATACAAATATGATTTACCTCACACTATACTTTCTTTACTTCAGTTTTCATAAACCTTCACATGCATTTTTTTAATTTGAATTACTTAATTTACGGCAATCAATAATTAATGGTACCGTCAGCTTCATGTGAATCGAGCACCTACTTAATAAGCAACTTGAAACATGACTATACCTCGCCCGAGTAATTACCAAGCCGAGAAAAATCAATATCATTAACTCCTTTTTCTATTTTATGTTTAGAATATTGCATGGGAACATGAATTGGTATTCATGTACATCCCTCTTTTATTGATATAGGTGAACAGTGACTGAGTTAAAGTAATTAAGTAAAAAGAAAAGAGGCTAAGGTTTGATGAAAAACCCAACTCGTCGTAAATTACGTCGTTTCATAATTTTGTTATGCTGGTGCGGGAAGATATAAGGCCTCATTGCCCATCCTCTTCGAAATTCGAATGCATGGACAGTGAACAAAGAAGGAAATTAAAATGCATCATATAACCATCTGCTCTTGATACACAGTAGAAGTATGGTGGAGCCACTGTGAATGTTGCATGTTAGATAAGATGGAATGTTTTCGTCGCATCTACGTTGTCATGGTGATTTGTGGGATGCTGTTTGACATGACGAGTGGAGGTATGTACTCATCACTCCATGTCCTTTTTACAAGTTTAGGTGCTTTTTGTTTGTTGATTTTTCGTTTTTTTTTTTGGTTTTTTTTAATGTTTTTTTTTGTAATAGTTGTTAAAGAATATTATCATCCCTTTTTACTTGGCATTAATGTATTGAATTATTCTGTATTTATCATGTCTACACTTACTACTACTAATAAAAGTACTACTAATAAAAGTACTACTACTACTACTACTACTTCTATTTCTAGCACTACTTCTATTTCTACTACTATTACTTTACTACTACTATTACTACTAGTACTACTACTAATACTACTACTAAGCCTACTTCTACTATTCCTACTACTGCTGCTACTACCACTACTACTGTACTACTACTAATATTTATTATAATGATGGTGATGATGATAATGATAATACCGTTACCATTTTAGTAGGATAAAATATTTCAAAAAAAGAAGAGTGAAGCTAGTATTTGTAAGAGCATTGTCATTTGTAAGCTACGTGATTTAAAAGAAATATATGAGGGCTTGGCGTTTGAAGGGCAATAGTGTTCGACCGGTCAACAATTTGATATGAATTTCATTTTTATTTGGATGAAAATCAGTTTCTATGGATAGCCTAAAATATTAGAGGCGGCTCTAAGAAGACGAGACGATTAAAAGTTGACATTTTTTTAATTTCAAATAAAATGTTTTCATGATTACTTACCAGTGAAAGCGAGGTCGCCCCTAGGATCAGTTCTAGCTCCTCCCCTCTATTTTTTTAAACCTCCCCCGCCCTTCTGCTCATGCTAGGTACCCCGGTTTATATTAATATATTCAATTTATTTTATTTTCATTTTTTAACCCTGGGTATTCCATTAATCATACATTATCTTGTTTGCGTTTTATTATCAGAGTGTGATTCTGGGATGTACGAGATAGCAGGGTCGTGTTACTCGTTTCAACTCGTACTGAAGACAGCGTACCGAGCTGAGATGGCGTGTCCGGTCAGTCCTGGTCACTACCTAGCTTCGTTTGGTTCTCAGTCGGAGCTGGATGCAGTCTATCAGGACTTTAATTCACGGAATCCTGCCACATCAGCCCTGGCTGTATGGGCTACGAACGCATCTATCGGAGTACCTTCGGTAACAAAAAATACCTTTCATGATAATTAACTTTTAAAATACTATACGTTATACAGTGAATGATGAAACGTTTTACCTATTCCTTATCTTGTAATTAATTTTCACGTATATGCTTTACTGTTATCATGATTTTACTATTGGACGAGATTATTTGTATTATTATTTATAAGTTTATTAGTAATTGGTGTATCAAAAAATGATTTATATTATGTATTTGAAGAAAAAAAGCATTCTATGGAAAATAAAAGTGAACGTGAACTCAAATATTTTTTCAGAGCCATAATGGATGCGTAGTCATCGCCTATGGCTCCGTGCTTCGAAGTGAGGACTGCTCGATACCACATAGGTTCTTATGCGAGGCCGACATGGGTGAGCCCTTTAATAACATAATGTTATGCCAGTATAACCATCCCCCTCCCCTCCAGATGCACGCACACACATACACACACAACGCATACGCACACACACATACACGCACACACGCACAAGCACACACGTACACACCCATGCACACACCCACAAACACACGCACGTTTGCAATGTTTCAAGATAAGACACAGCGACAATAACTCCACAGTCCATTTTCCTATTCTAATTGAATGCCTGATTTACAAAGGCTTACGAGGCGTGGGATTTTAAAGCTCCGATATCCGGGCAACCAACACCTAAAATAGGGGCAGCAAGGTGCCTGAACAGCCTTTTACCATGGTCCATGCTTATACAAGTCATGTGTATTTGGGTAGGAGGTATCCGAATATCTTAACAAATTTCCTCATTTTCTACATGCTGTTGTCTAACATCTCCTTTATTTGTAGAGGTATCCACAACTGCTGCCACCGAAGCCATGACCACTTACCAAATGTCGAGCACAACATTGATTGCCCCGACGACTGCAGCGGATGTTGTTACAACAGAACCTCAAACCACTACTAGCCAATATACTACCACATCATCTACAACACCGGCAACATCTGTGACCACGACATCAACTTCCACTGATCCTACAACACCGGCAACATCTGTGACCACGACATCAACTTCCACTGATCCTACAACACCGGCAACATATGTGACCACGACATCAACTTCCACTGATCCTACAACACCGGCAACATCTGTGACCACGACATCAACTTCCACTGATCCTACAACACCGGCAACATCTGTGACCACGACATCAATTTCCACTGATCCTTCAACAATCTTGAGCACCTCTTCAAGTGCATTGACTATACGGTCTAGCTCGATAACTTCAAATCCTCAGACTTCTGCTGTGAATACCCAAAGTCCCCCCACTACAAGCCAACTTATACCTACCACTCCAGCATTGACGTCATCAACATCTACCACAACAATAACCAGAAACAATTCATTTACATTAGCCAGCGCTGGCCGATCTCTTTCACAACTTGCTTTGATAAGGACACTTGAAAAGATTCGAACTCCAGTACACTGCGCAGTCAAATGTAGCTCATTGGACGGGTGTCACGTGTTCACCTACTCATCAGCCAAACAGAAGTGTTATCTAGGGGCTGCAGGGGGTATGGACGATTTACAGGATGGATGCATGGAATGCAACACGTACAAAATGATTGAGCATAATTTATGATTGTACTTTTTCTAGATATCGATACTATTGGAAGGCGCTCATTTTTCTGATAATATCAATCAAAATCTTATTTGTATTCTATGTTACTGCAGTAAATGGCTTATTGCTTGTAAATAGTACGAACAGCGAGCAGCAAAATAATGTAGATCATTGTTTCGCTGTTAAGACATTGTCAGATGCATGAAGAAGGTTCTATGGATTCTGACATTATTATTAATGGTGTCAAGTACTCCTTTGTAGGTCCAACGATTTATTTTTGTACTTAAAAATTTGCTTGCATTGTTGTATTCCTTAATTGGTTAATTCGTGTACATATCTTTTTAATCATAATTATGATTGTAGTCCACGCCAATTTAGACGTAAAACTGCGAGTATGCGAGTGTTTAATAAAACCTCTCAATCAAACAGTGACACATCGCACGTATTTAACTCAATCATAAGGAGGTTACAAAAGGAAGTACAGAACAAAATAGTGTGTAAAGATTTATTGTGAGTTTGTCTTGGTGGTATATCCGGAAAAATTGATCAACAGTGCCGACAGGGGCCGTTGGACAGCAACCGTGGGTGAAAATCAATCGGTAAGGTCCGTCCGGACGCACCATGCAAGAGAACATGATCGGCTGCCACACTGCGGAATATTCCCCTAACGAGTGAAGGGGCATATTGTATCTGGGGAGGGGGAACAGCCCCGCGTGCTCAAGACCCTTTGCAAATTGTATTGGTCCCCCGGGCTTTAAGCAGCCGCGGTTCTAGAAGAAAATTGGGGGTGGGACTTGGAGGGGGCTAGGCGATTCTTCCATTAATATTCGACAATATTGTGTCTCGCGTTAATGCAATTAGAGTCAGGATTTGTCATTAAGAGCACCCCGTCCCCTCTTTTCCGACCCGTTAATATTATCGTTATGCACTAGTATCAGTCATGTACAATTCCGACAGTCGATCACGATTTGTTCATTAGTCTCAGAACATCATTCAACTACTGTACCACCTTTCCGGTATATTGTTAAAATGAAGGAACAAAGAATAATGACGTTATTCAACATCTTGATAACCGAGGAAATTGTAATGTTTATTCGGTGATGATGTCGTTTCTCTTGTGTTTTATTTTGTAATAAAAAATGTAATGAAAAATCCAATGGAGTGTTCTAATTTTGCTTAAGTTGTTGTTTGACGTTTGACTTTTTTGTATCAGGGTATCATATGAGTTTAACATTTTACTTTCATCTTAACACAATACATTATAGGGTATTATTTTTAAATCATGAATGACGAATAAAATCTAAGTACGAAGATCCCATATCACATGTATACTTGGCTTAAAATTGTTATACTGAATGGTGCGTAAGGGAACGGCAAATTGAAGAGAGACAGAGAGAGAGAGAGGGGGGGGGCTTGAAAGATATAGACCAAGAAGTAAATTGAAAATCAAACATTTAGGTTAAAAATGAGGGGGAAGAAAATGAGCAAATGATAATTGTATGAGCTATTTTTTTTTAATGGAGATGGAGTGAGTTGGAAACTCAATATGGCACATATTCCCGAAGAAGAGTGATTGAGAAAGATTAGATCGATTAAACGAAGGGAAAAAAGAATGGGAGAGTATAGAGAAGAAAGAGAGAGGGGGAAGAGAAGGAGAGGGAGAGAGAGAGAGAGAGATGGGAGAGTTGGATGGTATGAGTGGGAGAAAAGAAAAAAGAAAGGGAAACAGAGATTGAGACAATACTCTGTATATTGTCAATATCCAGAAACCAAATTGCTTTATCAGTGTGTTTTGCGCTAATGTCGATATTAATTATGACGGTTATACGTTTGAATTGATTGGTACTAATTATAAAAAACTTAGATCATGCTAGCGAGACTTAATATATTATATTATACTTTCGTTTCTCCCAATTCATTTTCAAGTAATAAGGGAGAAATAGTTTCAGGAAGCAGCGAAGGCTATGTCTTGATGAATTTCCTGGTGAGCATATTCTTCCGCAAAATATTCATGACCTTGCATTGTATCAAACGAACTTGAGGATATCAATGCTGGATTGGATTGGGGCAAAGTACATGTGCAGGCTAAACCAAAGCTTAAATACGTTTATTAGTGCCCCCCCCCCCCCCCACCACCACCACCTCCTGGCCAATTTGAGAACTATAATGCTATGATTTTGTTAGTTTATATTTTTTAATGTGTTTATTTATATTTGTTGTCATAATGTTGCATGTTCATGACATTTGTATAAGATTATAACCTTTACATTTCTTTACCGCCTTCAAGTTGACAAATATGACACATGGAAGGTGAACGGTGAAGCTGCATGCAATGGTATTTAGCCGATTGTCTTGCAGATACTATCAACAACAATTTCAACAATAATTCACGGCATCATAAGTCTGAACCGCGTCATATTGAGACGGAATGATAATTCCACCTGAAAGGCCCTCATTGAACCTTCGAGTATTGCGCGGAGGTTAGGAACGATAAGCGCCATCAACGATTTTGCCTTTTTCATCGCCAACACAATGAAAATCTAATGTGCAGACAACTGAACATTTGTTTTTAAAGATCATCTTGGTTTTTATTTACGCATCTGGACTTGGATTTACAAAGAGTTGGATGAGAAAATTAGTCAACATGGGATCGTTATATTATGCTAATGTTGTCATGGTGATACCTCTGATAAGTTATATGCTGGTCAGCATCGCGAGTGGAGGTATGTTCACAATTAAAAACAAAATAATTCATATACCCTTGGTAAATTTGATGTCTTTTGTGTTTTTCAAAACTCAAGAAAGAAAAATGGACTGGTTGAATTAGAGCTTTTTGTTGAATACTTTTTAGAGCTTTAATAAGTCACATTCTCAAGAAACATAAACTAAAAATCATTTTTTTCACAAACTGATAAAAATACAAAACTTGGTAAAGCTATGAACAAATGCATATGTATATAAGTATTTCAGTGCCCGATTAACTTTATAATTTATCCCGTTAAATTCAAAGAATGAAGATCAAATCTAATATTGTCGGTTACTGTTTATATTGAAGCCTGAAATATTTATAAAAGTAAATGGTGGCAAAATATTCATTATTAGCGATCTTACAGTCACTTTTCTTTTTGAACTTTAAGTTTGCAACTGGCAGTGTTTTATTCATCCCATATGTGTTGTGTACAAAACGAGGGCTTCAATTTGCATTCATAGAGAGAAAGCCACAGTCTAATGATTTGAAATATAGCACATACTTCTATAAACTCATCTCGCTACTACAAATAGATTTTGAGATAAGCTTATGAGGGCTTGCAAATCCCTGATAGGGGCTTTAACCAAGAATTACATATTTCCTTCGACATTATCTGGATCGTCAAATAGAATTAGTTGTCATTTTTTCCGGGATGGTGAGAGGGTGTAGAAGCTTAAAATCGAGAAAAAATATTGATCTCAAGAATACCGCCTCTCCTTCAAACGAGTTTAGATTTTCCTTTCCTTTTTTTTATTCAAGAAGGATGAATATATAGACATTGAATGACATTTGATTTTCCAGATTGCCAGTCTGGAATGCACGAGATTACCGGTTCTTGCTACTCATACCATCTCAACACAATAACCGCCCTAACAGCGGAAACAACATGCCCAACCCGCCCCGGTCGTTATCTAGCATCAATCAGTTCACCAGAGGAGCTGTCTAACGTATATCGTTATTTTCATAATCAAGATCCTTATTTTGAGAATGTTTGGGTGATGGATCCGTCGAAAGGCCTACCTTCGGTAAGTTTAGTGTGATTTTAGGTGTAATAATTTGCTCTCCCAATCAAATTACCAACCCGATTATACCTAAACCCCGGCCCCCCTCCCAGCCTCCCCCCCCCC
>BEXV01000914.1:93060-121635 GCA_003118195.1 Hemicentrotus pulcherrimus
TTGAGGCAGCAGGCAGCACCAAACTGTGTAAATTAACATGGTAATCATGCACTTGGCTTGAGAAAGTCCACAGGTTGGTAAAGCTTAAAGGGATAGTTGAGTTCTGTTTTCAGACCGCAAATGCCTTCAAAGTGCACAGTTATTGCTCTTATTCTTATCTATGACATTCTAAGTGCCATTTTAGGACCTAAAGCATTTTAGACCCCAAAATGTGTGAAATTTAGCCAATACGATCATACCAATTCAGCTTCACTTTTCTTTTAAAATACGGTGACCGTTAATTAATCAATTAATAACAACACTACATGGGCCGGCTGGTTGTGCGTAATTATAACCAACACGAAAAGGCCAACATCGGCATTGGCTGACACTACAACGTAAACGGCGCTTTTTCGTTTTTTCACCGGCCGGTTAAAAATTATAGAATATTTGTGGTCAACGTGGTACACAAATATAAGAAATCGTTATATTCATGGAAATTTCAGCCGTCTCTGGACCGATTTTGATCAACCAGAGATGATTTTGTCATTTAAATTGTATGTTCTTTCAAATTTGACACTCAGTTTATCATTATCTCACCAAAATAATATTTTGTGTAGCACCCTCTGCAACAGAACTGAACTATCCCTTTAAACTACATGTACATAATTGATAAACTGGAAGTGTGAATTCATTTTTCCTCTATGTTTTGATACTTGATTTGTATTTTAAATAATGATATTTGATTTACTTATGATGTATCTTTCAGGACAACAACGAATGTGTAATTATTATGAGTCGCACGGTTCTTCAACCTGAGGTGTGTGACACGCCACATAGCGTCTTATGTGAGGCTGATCTAGGTGAGTACAGTCATTTCCACTTCAGAAGCTTATTCGGTGTATAGTTGTCCTCTCGCTCATGATTTGTATCTTAGCTCTATACGCTTCTGCCGTTCATTTTATTTAGTTCATAATAATTTTGTGAAAGAGCTGTGGCTTATCTAAAGGTCTTAGTTGAATAATTGTAAGTGTCATGTTAGGATGAAATCAAATGCATTTTGATGATTTTGGACCATGGTAGCTTCTCCTCCAGTTCAAGTGGAATCCTCTGCATATCATAGGGTAATGTCGTTCTTTTGTGTGGTGCTGTGTAATGCTGCGTGTGCGATTCTCATTGAGGGTCTTGTAAACTATCATGGTCGTTCATGGTAGAGAAATAGATTTCATCAAACTCTGAATCATTTGTACTTTCAGAGGTGGTAACGACTGAGCCAATATCCACAACTGCGGTCATAACTACGGAAACAATAACTACCACCAGCCCAACGACTGAAAGTCCTCCCACTACGAGCCAACTTATACCCACCACTTCAGTGTTGACATCATCAACACCTGCCACAACAAACAGAATGACTGCGGTCATAACTACGGAAACAATAACTAAAACAAGCCCAACGACTGATCCTACAACAATCTTGAGCACCTCTACAAGTTCAATGACTACAAACTCTCAGACTTCTGCTGTGACCACAGAAAGTCCTCCCACTACGAGCCAACTTCTACCTACTACTCCAACACTGACGTCATCTATGACGTCATCAACATCTGCCACAATAACCAGAAACAGAGAGTACTCGTTTGCATTGGCCAGTGCTGGCCGGTCACTGCCGGTACCTAGTTTGATAAGAACCCTTGACAAGATTCGGACGCCATTACACTGCGCGGTCAAGTGCGGCTCATTGGACGGTTGTCACGTGTTCACCTACTCATCAGCCAATCAGAAGTGTTATCTAGGGGATGCAGGTCGTATGGACAATTTACAGGTTGACACGGAATGTAACACATACAAAATGATTTTGAAGTTTTTTGAGTGATTTCAAAACTAGTAGTGACTAAAACCTATACTAATATATTTATTTAAGTGTATTCAAATTCATCTCTTGTTTCAATTTAATAAATTAGTGCTTGGTACAGCGCCTAATTTATTTGCATTTAGAGACTTTAGATTAAAAATACTCGGCCACACCGCCCACACGCTCAGTTTCTCATTTGAAACCTTTGTGTAAGGCAGCATTGTTATAAAGCAGAGAAAGGGGTGAAGAGAGAGAAAGAGAGAGAAGAGGAAAAGAAAGAGAGAGGGAGAGAGACAGAGAGAAACAGACAAAACGTACCCCCCCCCCCTTCTATATTCCCGAGCAGTTAAACACGATTTGGTCATTAGTATCAAAATAGAATTGATCATTGCATTGGTGCATTCTATCATTTGTTTGTTTACATTGTTATGGTTAAACAAAAACATGAGTAATTGATCCGCTCTCCAATAAAAACAAAACAAACAAACTCGATCTAGTTATTTTTCAACTATTTGACAAAATTAATTCTAGCCTAGTGTACTGTTTTCAGAGATATTGCATTTATTTAGAACAATGTTACATTCAAGGAAAAAAACATTGTGGCTGCCGATTTGCAGAACAATAATTATGTGAACAATATTTAGCCCCCTAAAAATCCCAGCCTGGTTCATAATTGTGATCGGATAAACTGCAAATGGATTGTTTGTTAAAATGAAAATGCTGTTCTCGAAGGTGTAGAGAGAGGAGGGGGTCCTGAAACCATTTGCTCACAACTTTGCCAAAAAGAGGGAGATGAACACGGTCAAGAAGTAAATAAAAAGACGCTTCTATTCACTATTTTAAGTTCGAGGTTATAAACTCTCTTTCTCTTTCTCTCCACTTATATATCTATCTCCCTTCCTCCCTCTCTCTCTCTCTCTCTCCCCCTCTATTTCTCTCATTCTTTGTTTCAAGTACACTTATCAAACTGCTGAGAAACGAATCATCTACTTTTTTTTTCTTTTTTTCATTTTCTTTCTTTCATTCTTTTTTCTCTTTTTTTTTTAACGGGTTGGGGGAGGGGTTTTCTGGACAAGCTAGTAATTTTGAATATTAAGTCTCCATGAAAGATAATTCATATTATCCTTGGAACATTTTGGAATCCCTCTGCATTTTATTAAAAAGGAGTACACAGAATTCATCTATAGTTATTTCAAAAGCATTTTTTTTGTGTGTTTACCATACAGCTTTCCTAAAGCATGTAAAAGAAAATGTTTCCTGCGAGTCCATCAGCGAAAATTTGATTTCGATTGCTTTGTTATGAGATCCCGGGTGCAAATGTCAAGGATGACTTTTGCAAAATTCCACAACGGGGAAATTAAAATGAAATGTAATCTAGTATAGCCTTGCATACTACTATTGTTAACATTTTTGGTAAACAAGATATTTTCTGCGCTTCCATTATTCCCCAGTATGCCATTTCCGCCTGCATTTTGAGAGCTTTGTTCTATTTCTGTTCAATTCATTTAATTCACTATGCAATAAAAACAAGGATGACCCATATGACTTTACGAGGAGATGAATATAATTGTACCGATCTTTCCTGAACTGTAGAAAAAAACAAGTTATGTATTTTAATTACATCGGAGAACTGTGCCAGAGCAAGAGAGAGAGAACGAGAGAGAGGGAGAGAGGGGTGAGAAAGAGAGAATGAGAGAGAGAGAGAGAGATAGGGCGGAAAGAACAAACGTCACTTTCTAATGAAATTAACTAATGTCAAGTAACGTGAGTAGCAACCGCCCCCTTCCCAACCATAATTAACTTGTTTCCAGAAGAAGAAACAAAAACAAACTCTTTTAATGATGATAAATATTCATACCAAGGACATTGTGACACTATAACATAGGGTCGCTAAAACAGAAATGTTGTTGATTAAGTAAAGCCATCAACGAAATTCGTCAATTATTGTAACTCGATGAACAATCTCTAGTCACATTGTTTGTCTCATACATGTAAGCATGCAGTCAGGATTTCATTTAACTACCCCTGCTAATATGATGTGGATAGACGTTATGATCTTCTTCGGAATTCTGTTATATTTTCTTCCGCCCGCAACAAAAGGAGGTCGGTAAGTTTTAACGAGTATTATGTCTTCACTCAAATCGATATAATCCTCGCATGATTATTAAATGATGTAACTTTATTGACTAAAAGCTCATCATAGCGATGATATAATACTCCGGTTTATTTGTACTATTGTGAACAATGATGCACCTACTTAAATGGGTTGTAGCATGACGAGACTATTTGTCTTCTCCGTGGCCTGACTCGGGGCCAATCGGCTATAATTAGGACTACGGACGACGTGGCCGCAGTATTCACGTGCGTGCAAACTTCGGGGTTTTTTCGCGAAAGCTGGCAAGCGCTGACCGTTAATCAAGTCCATTCGTTTACGTGCAAATGTCTAAAATAAGTCGTAGATGGCGTTAACCAGTATTTGCCATGCTACACCCCCTTTAAAGTATAAGATTCGTGATCAATTCTCATATAGGGCTCTACTTACAATGATAAAAGCCTAGTATTTAGGACATAATAAGTAACAAGTTAAGCGTTATGCCTGACGATGAGTTATACCTCTGAATGTATTGTAATATGGTATATATATTTTGACAAGAGAGGAAGGGGATTATCCTCCAAATACGCACGATTGCAGAGACAATTAAACAAATTGATTAGAAATGTTTAAAATGGGATATTTTGACATTTCTAACATTTTGTATGTTAACGTAAGCCTATTACACCTGTTCGTTTTTGTGTTGTTGTTTTTTGTCGCTGGGGGCGTCATACCTTATCGCCCCCTCCAACATCGCCTCATAAAAATGCTTCCGGTATATATGCTAATGAAAATAAAATCCTGCCCCTTCATTTCAGCTTGTCCGTATGGGATGGACGAACTCGGTGACACGTGTTACTCTCACCACAATGGTCCCTACTCAGCGATAGACGGTGAAAAATTCTGCCAGCTCCAGGCCGGTAGAAGTATTGCAATTGCCGATAAGATTGAGCTGGGAAACGTGTTCAATCAATACGGATCCGGTGCTTGGATTGTAGTCAATAGTTACGGCCTACCGTCGGTAAGATTTATGGTTCCTTCCTTCTTTTTGGTATATTATATTATATTATCATTTCTTTCGAATGGTTGTCCCCCCCCCCCCCTTTTTTTTTTCTTTCTTCTCTCTTCACCCTCTGCCACAACCAAACGCAGCCTTCAAAGCATGAAATCCTCTTCCTTTTTTTAATCACGAAATTAATGTCAATTCAAATGTTTATAATTATTGTGAATGTGCAATTTTAAGGATAATTTGTACTACAAAATCGAATTAAAGCAACGAATTTTGCCTTTCTCCTTATTCTATCGATTTACTCCGAAAAGGGCGAGACGAAAAGCACAAGTATGTCTGCTTTCGCTGCTATTTTTCGATATTTTATTTTGTCATGGGAATATATAACAGAAGATACATGAAATAAAAATATTCCAAGTATAATAAGATTGGCGCTTACGCATTTAACATTTTGAAATGCTTGAAATGTCCTGAAACTTACTCTTAAAGACTTATTTGATCAACAAATTATTTGAGCAATTATACATTTTGACGCGCGTATTTATGCATATCAAATGTCATTCAGAAATGACAATGTATCAATGAATATGGCCAATAATAGAAATTAACAAAATGGCGCCTAGATGACGTCACACTTAGTTATAAAACAAATCTCTTCGTTAGGCACAAAAACCATACAATGCCACAAGCCATGACAATGTTGTGGTTATTCACCATGCCATTCATGAAATATCCACGTAACAAAATCCATACGGAAAGAATAGAGGAAAGAAAAAAGAAAACAGAAAGGTTGTGACGAAATCAATAATATACTCTGTTCTCAAAGCGCATATCACATAATAACGTCTCTATGCGCTTCCGAGGACCTTTCGGAAAGTATTACCCCGGCTTTAGCATGGCTGCCATCACTGTGCTCTAGCATTTCAAGGAATTTTATTTCTGCCAGTTACTCATTTACCTCACCTGGGTCGAGTTTGGCGAATGTAGATTAATGTATTAATTAGTCCACGGCGGGACTCGAACCGCGGACCTTGTGATCCACAGTCCGGTGATATATCCACTCGACCACGACACATCTACAATTAAATTCAAATTAATTGGGGGATGCAGCCCCTCAGGGCCGTAATGTACGCCTACGAGTAGGATTTTTATTTATTTATCCCATTGTAACCCAGGCTGGTTCAGTTTGTACAACCATCTTGGCATTTAGAGAAATAGAAGCAGAGCCTTGCACAAACCAGCACGCTGTCATATGTGAAGCGTCAACATGTAAGTATACTATTCACAATTTTAATTAGGTTTTCAAGAAGAAAAAGCCACCAACTCTGGTATCGGACCGTAGTTCAAAGAAATAAAAGAGTTATAGCACACCTCCCCATAAAAACAAAAATCTACAGTCTTCTGCCTTCAGTTTTCGGTTCCATAAAAGTATATCTTAGAGTAATTATTAATTCAAGACAATTGCAAACCACAAATTTCGATAAATCAATTCAAGGGCAATTTCAATACCACGGTGTGTTCAGAATGTTTTATACGTTATTTTCATGTTTACACAGTCCAGTAGGTAATGGATAAAGCAATTGAAATAATTGACTTGAGGTGGGTTTTCCGAAAGTCTTGGCGATCGTGTTATTCTTCATTACCTATCAGTATAATACTCAAGTTATACTCAAGTTATTACATGTAGTTTTTGGTAAAACCCGTCCGAGCTATAAACAAACAGCATTATAATTTATTTCCAACCATTCCTCAATTTCCGACAGTGACTGATACTACAACCAGTATAGGATCTACTGCAGAGGAATCAACCACTTTAATACCCATTACAACAACCACTTACGCTACGACTACAAAGGCAACAACAGCACAAATTACGACAACCATCGATGCAACAACTACAGTGGAATCAACGACAACCCCTATTGCAACAACTCCTGACGTTACGACTACAGAGGCAACAACAGTACAAATTACGACAACCGTCGATGCAACAGCTACAGTGGAATCAACGACAACCCCTATTGCAACAACTCCTGACGTAGAGACTCCAGAGGCAACAACAGCACAAATTACGACAACCATTGATGCAACAACTGCAGTGGAATCAATGACAACCCCTATTGCAACAACTCCTGACGTTACGACCACTGAAGGAACCTCCACCATGATGTCTACGGAGGGATCAACCCGTATAGCATCTACTGCAAAAGAATCAACCACTTTACCCATCACAACAACCACTGACGCTACGACCACAGAGGCAACAACAGCACAAATTACGACAACTATGGATGCAAGAACTACAGTGGAATCAACGACAACTCCGTTTGCAACAACTCCTAACGTAACGGCTACTGAAGGAACATCCACCATGATGTCTACGGAGGGATCACCCACAACGCTAATTTCAACAACAGCATCAACTGTACCAGAGGCCGATGCAGCAACTACAGTGGAATCAACGACAACTCCTTTTACAACAGCTCCTGACGTAACGACTACTGCAGGAACCTCCACCATGATGTCTACGGAGGGATCATCCACAACGCCAATTTCGACAACAGCATCGACTGTACCAGAGGCCACATCTTCAAGCCAAATCACGTTCCATACAACGTCAGTAATGGCCTCCGGCACAGTTGCAACAAGCAGCACTTCGAATCTTCGTAATCTACGGTTCAGTCTAGTCTCTAGGAATGGCTCAATTAGAAATCCGAATGTACTTTTGACAAATATAAATGCACGCACGCGGTTGCACTGCGCCTCAAAATGTCTCTCATTGGTCAATTGTAAGGCATTCACATACAATCCATCCAATCAGATGTGTTCTCTAGGAGATGAAGGAAGTGCTGATGATTTAATGAACGAAAGTGATTGCGCAACATATGTCATTCTTGATTAATAGTTAGCTCCAGAACTGAGCATGTAATGGCTCTGGAATACAATATACTGAAGGTCAGAAACAACTGTAATATACGATCTGTCATTTACATAATTATATCGTTTTCTAAGATTTCTCATAGTGGTATCAAAGGACGGTCCTTACTTTGAGGACGGTCCTTACTTTGGTATAGACAGCACATGATTTTGTACAAGGTCTGAATCCAGAGTGAAAATCAAAATAACCAGCGCATTGTTCTCTAAAATGATTTCTCTTGAGCCTTCTTTCAAGGGTGCCTGAATATCATCAAGGGGTGTAACCTCACGAGACTACGTGTCTTCCCGTGGCCTGACTCAGGGCAAATCGGGTATAATAGGAACTTTTAGATTCTGCATAACGAGAACGTGGACTGCCCTTTTAAGGCAATGTGACGTCCTTTTGAGGCACTGGCAGTGACGTCACATTGCCTTAAAAGGGCAGTCCACGTTCTCGTCGTGCAGAATCTAAAAGTCACTAATATGACTACTGACGACGCGACCACAGTCAGCAGCTATCACGTACGTGCGTGCAAAATACGCAAAACCGAAAGTGAGGAGAACTTCGGTCTAGCATTGGTCACATCCCACCGTGCGTGTTTTTAATCCTTACAGTTTGGGGGGAGGCCACGGCCGCCACGTTTTCTGAAAACGTAGGGAGGGAGTGGCAAAAGCAGGGAGGGAGTACCGGCAAAGCACGTCACACGCACGGTGTAAGTACGTGNCACAAATCAATATGAAATTGACTGCAAGTCAATCTCATTTCACAACCAAAGAAAAGAAAAGAAAATAATGCAATGAACGAGCATGCAGATGATCAACCTTTTCTGATCGATTCCACAACGTTTCTTTCACAATGCAATCGCATGACCATAACTGGTCTTTACCTTTAATTATTCAAGACAATCGCAAAACACAAATTTCAATAAATCAATTCAAGGGCGATTTAAATACCATGGTGTGTTTCAGATTATTGGATACGTCATTTTCATGTTTAGACAGTCCAGTAGGTAATGGATAAAGCAATCGAAATAATTGACTTAGGTGAGTTTTTCGAAAGTCTTTGCGATCGTTTTATTCTTCATTTACCTAGCAATATAATACTCAAGCTATTACATGTTGTTATCGGCAAAACACGTGCGAACTATAAACAAACAGCAGCATTATATTTCTAATCATTCCTCCATTTCCGGCAGTGACTGATACTACGACAAGTATAGCATCTACTGCAGAGGAAACAACCACTCTACCCATCATAACAACCACTGACGCTGCGACTATAGAGGCAACTACAGCACAAATTACGACAACCGTTGATGCAACAACTACAGTGGAATCAACGACAACCCCTATTGCAACAACTCCTGACGTTACGACTCCAGAGGCAACAACATCACAAATTACGACAACCGTCGATGCAACAACTACAGTGGAATCAACGACAACCTCTATTGCAACAACTCCTGACGTTACGACTCCAGAGGCAACAACATCACAAATTACGACAACCATTGATGCAACAACTGCGGTGGAATCAACGACAACCCCTATTGCAACAACTCCTGACGTAGAGACTCCAGATGCAACAACAGCACAAATTACGACAACCATTGATGCAACAACTGCAGTGGAATCAACGACAACCCCTTTTGCAACAACTCCTGACCTTACGACTCCGGAGGCAACAACGTCACAAATTACGACAACCATCGAGGCGACAACGTCACAAATTACGACAACCAACGATGCAACAACTAAAGTGGAATCAACGACAACCCCTATTGCAACAACTCATGATGTTACGACTATTGGAGGACCATCCACCATGATGTCTACGGAGGAAGCAATCAGTATATCATCTACTGCAGAAGAATCAACCACTATAACCATCACAACAACCACTGACGCTACGACCACAGAGGCAACAACAGCACAAATTACGACAACCATTGATGCAACAACTACAGTGGAATCAACGACAACCCCTATTGCAACAACTTCTGACGTAACGACTACTGAAGGAACCTCCACCGTGATGTCTACGGAGGGATCACCCTCAATGCTAATTTCAACAACAGCATCAACTGTACCAGAGGCCAATGCAGCAACTACAGTGGAATCAACGACAACTCCTTTTACAACAGCTCCTGACGTAACGACTACTGCAGGAACCTCCACCATGATGTCTACGGAGGGATCATCCACAACGCCAATTTCGACAACAGCATCGACTGTACCAGAGGCCACATCTTCAAGCCAAATCACGTTCCATACAACGTCAGTAATGGCCTCCGGCACAGTTGCAACAAGCAGCACTTCGAATCTTCGTAATCTACGGTTCAGTCTAGTCTCTAGGAATGGCTCAATTAGAAATCCGAATGTACTTTTGACAAATATAAATGCACGCACGCGGTTGCACTGCGCCTCAAAATGTCTCTCATTGGTCAATTGTAAGGCATTCACATACAATCCATCCAATCAGATGTGTTCTCTAGGAGATGAAGGAAGTGCTGATGATTTAATGAACGAAAGTGATTGCGCAACATATGTCATTCTTGATTAATAGTTAGCTCCAGAACTGAGCATGTAATGGCTCTGGAATACAATATACTGAAGGTCAGAAACAACTGTAATATACGATCTGTCATTTACATAATTATATCGTTTTCTAAGATTTCTCATAGTGGTATCAAAGGACGGTCCTTACTTTGAGGACGGTCCTTACTTTGGTATAGACAGCACATGATTTTGTACAAGGTCTGAATCCAGAGTGAAAATCAAAATAACAAGCGCATTGTTCTCTAAAATGTTGAGCCTTCTTTCAAGGGTGCCTGAATATCATAAAGGGGTGTAACCTGACGAGACTACGTGTCTTCCCGTGGCCTGACTCGGGGCAAATCGGGTATAATAGGAACTTTTAGGTTCTGCACAACGAGAATGTGGACTGCCCTTTTAAAGCAATGTGACGTCCTTTTAAGGCACTGGCAGTGACGTCACATTGCCTTAAAAGGGCAGTCCACGTTCTCGTCGTGCAGAATCTAAAAGTCCCTAATATGACTACGGACGACCGCAGTCCGCAGCTATCACGTGCGTGCAAAATACGCGTAACCGTATCAAATAAAGAGGCGCAAAATCATAAAAACATTCATAAGCTAACAACAATATTTTGAATGAAATGCGAGAGTGAATGGGTAGCCAGTGTAAGTCTCTTAAAATAAGAGACACAGATTTATGTTTCCTAATATGATAAATAAGACGAGCTGCTGAGTTCTGCACAACCTGCATCTTCTGCACTTGACGAGCCGAAATCCCAGAAAGGAGGCTATTTCTCAGTTTTAAGCGTGATTAATTGTTTTTCTATTGCCAAAAAGCAAACAATTGTAAGGCACTTAGCATGAACATGATCAAGATGCTTAAGACGCTTAAAATCATCCGATTCTAAATTGCTTGATGTTCCGAAAACTAAGAAATTGTGGGGAGATATATCATTTGCACACGCTCGACCTTACCTATGGAATCAATTGCCACAAAATATTCGTTATGTCATGTGTAGATTGATTTGAAAATGCCCTCAAAACTCATTTGTTCAACGCGGCTTTCCAGTATATATTTACTTATTGCTGATGTTCATTTTATGGTGTATTTTTGTGTACTTGTAGACTTTATTCTCCATTGCGCCTCGAATACATTAGTCATGTGGAGTTGGCGCATTACAAATACGCTATATTAATATTATTAAGATAAACATAGAAGTAAACACCACAAAGTACAGCGCGAGACCTGATTCTCTATCAAAAGCCTTGATCGATGGGTTATATAAATGCAACTACTATAATTAATCCCAGGGTACATCTTTGCAGGAGAGCTAATCATTGATCTTAACATGTTGAACACGTTTTCAAAAGAAGAGAAAATAATAAATAATATAGAATGATAAATCACTCACATTCAAAACATGCAAAGACTTGTTGAATTCAATGTAAATATCATGTTTTTAAATACATACAATATGTGATTATTACATAAGCCTACCCTGACTCAAAAATTGGCATTTTATTATAGCTCTGTAGTTTCGAGACAATTAACGTCTAGGACAAGTTGTAGCCAGTAAAATCTTGGTTCAAATGGGATGGGATAGAACAACACACTGGATATCAGACAATCAGAATGTTGATAACAGCCTACACATCAGAGCAAACGTTTTGAGGAGGACTATATATTGTATCTTTTAAGATGTTGGACAACCCCTGAAACTTCCCTTGGTTTGTTTTAAAGATGGCTGCCACCTCTGCAAAGGAGGACATGAAGAAGATGCTTGTTGAGGTGGAGGGAGGCGACACATTCAGGTCTGATATTACAACAAGCCGATCTTATATTTTCGGAACTGTCTTCAAAGACGAAGTGGTTCTTATAGATAGGGAATTTAATGTCTATACTACGAGCCTAAAGCTGAATCAAACCTACAAGGTTAGCGAGCAAGGCAAAGACATTTACTCCTGTGCTCCACTCAAGGATGACAGAATTGTCTGCGGATCAATCCATGGTACATTCCTCATATACGATCAGCACTGAAACCTTATCAAGGAAATCGACCTAAGAAGACCTTCTATTAGTTCTTCGAACACTTCTCAGTACGTATGCGTTGACGTTGATGAGAATGACATGATACTTGCGGCCATCTTTGGTGACACCGTTGTCCAGGTCTTCAGCCCTGACAGCAGCGAAGCCATAGAGTCTCTCACCGCTGATGACCTACCCATCAGGGATATCCGCGCTCTGAAAAATGGAAGAGTCATTGCGCGCATCTGCAAGCCCAATGGCACCGACTTGTCCTTCGTCAATCATTCTGGACCGTTGGTGTCCCCTTGGTCGTCGTTCTTTTACGATAAATACATTTGGAGCGTGTCAGTGGATCGTTCTTGTGACAACCTCTACGTCATATATTGGGATGATCAACGTCAGGTCTACTCAGTTTCTCTTGTTGCTCTTCTTATTGGTGTTATCGAGGATAGGATCGTCGATTTTAAAGGATCCGAGGACCGATGCAATGGTCCGACATGCGCAGTTACCGAACCGGGCAAGTTTGTCATCTATTATAACGGAGAGTTTCAAAGCTATCGAGTGAAAGTCCATCTACAAAATGAATGATGAAACACCATCATTCTTCCCTAGAAAACTCTCTAAGTACTTTGTATCAACCCTTATTGATGACGTGTACATTTGAACCTCTTACGGACTGAAAGTTGATAATTAAAATAAGTTAATTATTGTATATCCATGGATGGTAATTATATATGTTTAACTATTATGTTATATCATTTTTTGAAATTAGGAATGCAGTAGTTTTAAGGCAGGAAATACATGTACATGTATGAAATTCGTCAATGCAAGAATAAATGGGTAAATGGGTACCTGGTAGGAATTTATTCCTTGAAATGCTAGAGCGCCGTATGGCAGCCGTGCTAAAGCCAGAGTAATAATCGGAGCGCAAGGAGGGTCAAATCTGACTGACATAAGCGCTATACAAGAACCCACTATTATTATTATTATCGTCTGAATCCATAATCCTTAAACCTAGAAAAAGTGTGATTTTGTATTTTTGTAATCTATAAACATACTATCTGCTGTGATACTACGATCTAGCACTGGATATAATGTTCGATCTGAAATTCGACTGTTTCACGATTATTTTACTGGACAAATCAAGTTAGGTCTCCAGAGTGTAAATATATTCTTAGGACCCTATTAGAAATATGGTAATTGTCAACTTTTATTAGTTAGCCCGCCAAGGTAAATGTTGTTTTTTAGCTGTATACACTTCTTTTGCTTAACTTCACGAATAAAATAAAGTTCATTGTGGGTATCGTAGTAAGATTACCAGTAGGCCTTTATGACTTGCATAGGCACTTGTGACTATAATCAATCAAATTAATTGTCATTATGTGTATATGAACATTTTTCTCTATTAACCGTTCAATACAGACTCGTAAAGCAATCCAATGACGACAAAATGAGTGGCTTTGTTTTTGTACAACATATAATTTTTTCATATCTAACTAAATTAACGTACTTCATAATTATACAGCGTTCAAGTTAAGACTGTAATATATACTCCGAAGATTGTAATACGGACCATTGAGACTCGATCTTCAAACCTTATACATTCTCAAGTCGTTAAATAGTTGTCGAAACTAGCACTTGATCATGACAAGCGATCAAAATAATGTAAATATTCAACAGTGAACGATGAACTTTTTATAGCCTGCGATCAGCTAGAAAAATTATTATGATCACAGAGACTATAAACCTCCTATATCAATCTATATTTGTAATCATGAAATTTGCTATGAGTTGAGCAACAAATAATGTAAATAGTGGAGATAACAATGCTATCACTGTACCTTCAACGATAAATGACGAACTTTTCATAGCCTGTAAATAACTGAAAATCAAATTTAACAGTCACATAAATATTTCAAGATAATTATGTTGAGCAGGGTACATCCAGGGAAGCTTAATGAGCAAATCGATCTGAGCGTAGCAGGACGATTTTGGAAGTGAGTGTTCAACGTCTATAAAGTATGCATGACCAACGGGGTAAGGTCTACGCATAAGCTTCGATAAGTTGGAGGGGAAAGCCCTTTCAGCCCAGCCCCCCCCCCCTCCTCTTCCCTCCTCTTCTGTCCACCGACTATATGAACATAGTTCCACGTAGGCATAAGTAATTATTCGATCAATTTCGAGAAAATCTAATCGGAGACAATGCGAACAAGAGCTTACATGTTCAAGGAGTAAACAAACACCGGTGACATCTTTGCGATTAGATAAATCTACTGTTCAGTATAAAACGAACGATGCGATTTTTTTTTATAAATGACGTAAAGAACAATGGCCTATAAAATGAGGTCGAGATAAGAAAAATAAAGACATTTTTGTGATTGCTGTGACAGTGTTGTTGGTTTACTTTTTACTGCGCTTGTCTTGCATTTCTTATTGAAGCCCTTTTTATCAGCTTCACTTGTGCTATTCGCATTATAAATGCTCATCTTGTGTATTACAAGTTCATTTCGTTTCAACATAAAAGTCAAATGTTAGGAAGAAATAAATTATTGCAGTTTGTATCACCTATTCAATTCATGCGTATCAGCTCATGAAAATAAGGAAATTAAAGGTGATCTTCGATATTTTTTTGCTAATTGACTTTAATTCCCAATAGCGGGTTCACAGATTCTTCGCCAGTTGCCCGTGTTTATACACAAGTACGAAAGTGTTAGACTTCTCTCTCTCTCTCTCTCTCTTGCTCATTGTGTCTGAATTTTTTTCTTCATCTGTTTCTATATCGCCCTTTTTGCCCCTCCACCCCACCCCCGCTTCTTTCTCCCTCTTTCACTCTCTCTCTCTCTCTCTCTCTTTTACTCTTCATCTTTCATTTCTCCTTCTTTCTTTGTTTATCGTTCTCTCGTCAATACTAAACTCATTCAAAACTAAAACTTATTGTTTACAGGTAAGATTTATTTCTTCATGATTGTAGCTGTACCTGCATCAGTATAAATAAAGTATTAGTTTGAATGATTAAGTCTTAACACGAATCCAAAGAAAACGAAACAACCAAGACTCTTTTCCTGCGAGATATCAACTTGAAAATACAATAATTTAGGTATCACAGAAAATGGAAACTTCTCATCAAATGCCTGAATTCAGATGCATAAATATAAATTCACATTGTGTATATTTTCAGCATTAAACTGATTCTGGCAAGGAACAATTTTCTCAAATGTGGTGACAAGTTATCATTCAAAGAGTTATAAGACAACTTTTGTATACATGTATTATGGTTTCAGTTTGTAAACGTCCACCAAAATTTAATTTTTCCCTAGAGATTTAACAATACCAGAAGTACTGAAATATTTACTTTAAAAAACAGTTATATCATTATTGGAACAGTTAAAACACATGATTGAAAGGCAGGGTGTGAAATTATATGAATGAAAAATACAGGAGCTTTTTAAAGTAAAGTTTCAAGGGTTTTATTCTTCAAAGAAAGAGGTTTTGATCAATTTTATGAAAACGAATGCTTCTCTAGTTATAGCTACATATTATGTTATTTTGACAACGGTGCTTGTTCGTAACATCAATGTATATTCATCTTATATTCCTTTCAAGTAAAGTCACTTAATTATAATCGTAGTACTTGTGACTAGAGACACGAATATGGGTCAATTTAATTTCATTGAACTTCATAAACAGCACGGAAGCCCTTGCCTTGTACAGTGGCATCAGACCTGAATACAAGCCAGAGCTCCCCCGTGTTCAACTTCAGCTCGTTCGGTGGTGGATCCGACCCGCAGAACCTAGCATACATTGAAGAAAAACAAACGAATAGACGTTGCGTGGGAGTTACAGCCATATTCTTTAACAAAGCATGATTCAAGAAGATCTTTAATAGATCTGACATTCAGGTGTAGTTCTACATGTCTAGAATAACATTTATAATAATTCTGTTGTTGTTGGGTTGTTGTTGTTGTTTTTTGGGGGGTTGGGAGTTCCTGCATTCATTAGCTACAATTTCACTTATAATGAAGAATTAAAAAATCGGGGGAGGGGCTTGAACCCCCGAAGCCCTTTCTAGAACCATTAATGCAACACAATCAACTAAGGATTTTGCCCGAATAACAACGTTTCTTATCTTCTAATGTTCATACATTCTTGAAATTGTTGAGGACTATTCTGTCGCAGTGACTGACTACTTTATGAATATTTAACAACCTTATTTGAATTTATTAATTTTTAAATCTCATACCTTCCTATATGCGTTGAATTAGCACCACCTTCTGGACCGTCTCTGATCTCGAGGTAGTCAAATTGGCAACTCGACTCTGGTTCTATATCGAACTTCTCAAAATGAAATGCAATGACACTGACATTCGATATGGTCCACGTACATTCTAATTTGCTGGGATAACCGGTCGGGAAGCCGGGGGTCACGATGACTCCTGATTCTGAAGATAAAACAGAACAAGAACAAGTGATTTAAACAAAAACTTAATGCGACAGTGAGACGGGTGAAATACATTTCCCATCCTCAATTTTCGATTTCAACAGCAATAACTCAGATGAAAATGAAATCTACAAATGAAAGCCTTGTTATTCTCAACCAGCCCCTCCCAGCACCTACCCCTGGTCCCTCTAACTCTCCTAGCAGGCCCTTGCACCCCTCCCAAACTCCCTCTCCCACCAAATTACCAATTTCGGACAACTACCTCAGATTTCAATACAAGAATATACCATTTTCATAATGTAGCCAAATCTAATGCATACGTCTTTGTGAAGTGCCTCAATACGAATTATTTCTTTCCTCCGGCTGTTACGAATAATTGTATTCAAATAGTCAGAATGCGAACTGCATACATTAACTGTTACCAGGTAAGACAAACATGGCTTGCCTACATAACAACAAGTAATATATGCATTTTGCATTCTGACTATTTAAAAAAAATTATTCATTACAGGTGAATGAAATATTTGTATTGGGGCACTTCATTATAAGACGTATGCATTAAATTTGTTTACATTACGAAAATTGTCTATTTCCACCAAATAAATAATACATGTACTTATACAAATACGTCAAAAAAAAAGATTATGCGATGGTCTGTAACTGGTTAATAATTATTGTCCAGATGACCATTGCATGGCTTCATAATTATGGTAGCTAGTTGCCCCAAGAGAGTTCATCACAGTGTATCGTTATATTACTTTATTGATTTGTGGTCTCTTCATTTGTGAAGTTTTTTTCCCCCTTTTTTCTTGAGGAGTCATTCTATGATATCAAGAATATACTTACCATTTAGAGGTCCGCCGCATGTGAGTACGTAATCATCAGAATCTCCTGTCGTGGAATAATCCATAAGAAAGGCGCCATCATGCGGCCAATCTGAGTGATAGTGAACCCAGACTCTACTGGAGGTAGTATTATAGGTGTGTTCCCAGCCGTTTTCGCCGCATACTCGTGGGTATTGTCCAGAATAGCTCGCTTCACCACGTACGGAAATGTAGTCTGCACACGAATTGTTTCTCGACCACTCGAATAACTCTAGACTAAAATGCACAGTATACCCAAGGATAAAGTTAGAACAGAAGGGAATAGAACTCAGTTCAACCAACCCACTGAACATGAACTGAACTGAACTAAACTGCACTGAACTTAACTGAACTCAACTGCACATAATGTATATACAATTAATGACCTAAATTGATATGGTTGCAGTTCAAAGTAAACGGAAATGAATGGAAAAGAATTTTAAAAAAATAATCTGATTAATCTGTATGGAATTACATAAACTGGTCTAAAAAGGGGTTTTAAAAAATCAACTTAACTGAATCAGATTGAAATGAGCCTAAGTGAACTAGATTGAACGTCACAAAATCAAACGATCTGAACTCGATTTATCTGATCTGACATGACCTGACTGAACTCAATTATATTGAATCAACATGAATTGATCATTACCGAATCAAAATGAAAAGATAATAGTCTGAACTAAACTAACTGAAGTGATCTGAACTGAACTGAACTGACCTGAATTGAACTGAACCGAACTTAATTGAAACAAAATGAATAGAACTGATATGGACTGCAATGAAGCGAACTGCCCTAATGATATCCCAAGATGATCCGGTATGTGAATGAACTATATTGAACTGAGCTACATGCATGATCTGAATTGAACTGCAATGATCTGAACTGAACTGAACTGTAATGAGCTGAACTACCTGAGCGATATCCTGAGATGATCCGGTACGTCAATGAACCAGATGCAATCAATGGAATGAGTATTATTGCTTGGTATGTGAGGTCGAGTTATAACACCCTCAACGTCGTTCATAAAACCTCCGCAACCAGGAACCACTGTATTGAAGCAATTGTTCAGGATAAATATATTTTTTCAAAACACGTGCAAAAAATGTTAAGAATGGTTCGATAAATGATAAAAATAATAATAACTTTTATTTATATAGCGCTTTTCATAAGAGATTTATATCAAAGCGCTTTACAATATCGATGCAAGTAAAACTAAACAGAGTCATGACAAGAGAACAAATTTAAAGTAAAATTATCAAACATAAATTAACAAGGTAAAGTAACAATTCAAAAACTAGGTTGAATACGCATTTTCCATTAGGTAGGTTTTTCAATTTTGATCTAAACAAAGTTATATCAGAAATGCAACGAATGGAGGCTGGAAGAGAATTCCACAAACGTGGAGCAGAGCATGAAAAGGACCTATCACCAAAGTATTTTGTTTTTGTTTTTTCAATGGTCAAGAGTTTGATTTGCAGAACGAAGTGGCCTATTGGGTGTGTATAACTGAATCAGTTCAGAAAGATAATTTGGAGCATGACCATATAAAGACTTGAAAGTTGAAAGAAGGACTTTGAACTGGACGCGAAATTGAATGGGGAGCCAATGCAATTGTTTAAGGGTTGGTGTAATATGGTCATGTTTTTTGATGAGAGAAACTAGACGTGCTGCAGACATTTGGATACTCTGCAGCTTGGCCATATCTTTTTCCGGAATTCCATGGAGCAGGCTATTACAACTGTCAAGGAGTGAACTGTGGATGACTTGGAGAGGAATTTACCAATTTTTCTCAGGGCGAAGGATAAAGCAAATTCATAGTTATCATTTAGGAAATTGGCATACAAAGCAAAATTTAATTTGCTGATGCAAATTTGTTTTGAAAACAAACTTGCTTTGAACATAAAACAATAAAGGGGGAAATATGGGCATTGATGATAAACACCTCTGCACATGGTCTTTTGGATTTCACAGTTTTGCAGCGTGGTATGTATTTAATGCTTATATTTATTTATTTATTTATTTCTAATCTTTTGTCAGGGTAGTCCATTCACCAATAAATAATGATGTTCCATGGGGCTCTGAATAATCATGAACATATTTACATCAAAAAGCATAACGTTTATAAAGAACAATTAAAATAAAATTACATAGAACATTTAGAAACATATAACACAGCAATAATAGACCATTATCTGATGTCGATAATATTTAAGTCTAGCTTTTCATTACTCTAAAACTTACGCATTGTGTATGCCCCCAACAGAAGAGCAATGATTCTATAAAATTTACAATTTGGAAAATAAAATAAGATTTTCATAAGGATCCTTCTAAAGGTAAGTAATTATTTCCTACTTAACAGGAATCGCAACTAACAAATTCATTACAATTGGAAAATAAAATTACATTGTCATAAAGATCCTTTAAAAGTAACTATCTATACCCGACTTAGCAGAAATTGCAAAAAATATAATCTTCCTGGAAATATTTGCAATCTAAAGTGACAAAAGATGAAATAGATATTTACATTCACAGCTCATTCCATCAATTCCCATGATGAATGCCGGGTCACACGAACACGCAAACGCTCCATACGTGTTATGACAGTAGTGCTCGCAAACATCGAGATGGGGCGAGTCACATTCATTTACATCTAAAACAACAAAAACATTACACTTTTATTTAAAAACAGGTTCATTGGCTGATCCAGGGTGCGGACATGTGCCCCCACCCCCCTGAATAAAAATCTTTAACCTGACATAAAAACACATTAAATGCCCTCTTCTCCTCTATCAACCCTGACCACAATAGAACTATGGATGATCTCTTCAGAATTCTTATGATATTAATTGACATCACTGTCCGATTTTATTCATCAACCATTACATTTTCGGGCGTTCATAAACTAGAAAACGTAGGCTGTAATAACGTATTTTAGATAGTTGAAAGGGCTATTCAAAAGAAACACCGACTCCTCGAAAATCAGTATGGTTGTCATGGGCACGCACCGGGCTCGGCAGCGCAGCAGGTGTTTCTCTGAATAGAGAGGAAGATGGTCACCCAAGCCCCATGCACGCACAGATACAACACTTCACAAAATCCCGCTTGCTAAATGAAGGTGAATGGATGTAGATGATTCTCTTAGGATTCATTATAGTATTTCCATACAAGAAGAACGCAACTGACATGATAATTGGGATTCATTTGCTTTGAGGACATACCTTTAATATAAAAAAATGTCCAAATATCATTCCATTTCTAATGGGACTTAAGAGGAGCTGAATACGTTCACCACAGATGTGTATCATTCGTCATAATTAAGTTGGCAAGCAAAAGTGTTTTTCGCAAAAGACAATCCGTATAATCTGACATATCACGAAACGACAAGTCATTTATTCGACGTTTATAATCTTCACCAGGAAATAACACTTGTTGATTAAGCAAGCATTTGCCTTCACCGAGACTTTGGATACAAAAAAAATCATCGTATATACTATTTGTGAGCAGGTGAGTGCTCAGTTATGTCATATTCGAAGTCCTCACCGAGTCGCATCTCGGATGAATTTGATTATGAATATCTACCAAGGTACGAGAGGATGGTGCTCATGAAAGACTGGCAAGAGTTACATCACAACTACAGGAACCTCGAGCATCGTTTAGACACCATGCAATCCGACCTTTCTCAGGTACGACTACGAACTACGGAGCTAAAGTCGAATCTCCAAGACCATGTCAAGCAGTGTTCTCTCGTCGAACGACGGCTGACATCCCTGCATGGTGAGTACGCTACCTTGAGTGTTGATGTTTCTGGGCTGAAGCGTCAGTATGTGGACAATCGTGCAACGTCGTCGTTGACTACTCGAGAGGAAGGTATGTCCGTTCGTGCTAGTCATTCTATTCGACAACATGAAAAAGTCACTCGGAAAAAGATATATCCCATGACAACATAGGATTATCGCAAATCGGATTCATGTTCCTTTGAAATTTATTCGGATGACATTGGAACAAACACACGACAGACAGACCAATGCTTTGATGAGGAGGTGCTACCCGATTCTCCAACAGTCATAGATGAACCTAGAGAGTCGTATACTCTCCTGCCCGATCTTGCAATACATACGTTATCGTCCGAGAAACCTACGGCAGAAGAGTTAAACCAATCAGACAGTTATAATAAATCGGATAGTCTCCAACCCGTCGTTTATAACCAACACCAGGATAGGAAGATCGTTCAGGAATCTATCATTGGTTCTGACCTAGACTTAGAGTCAGAGCACATGTCAGAAAGCAATGTGAAATCTTCAAGTCGGTTCGAAGACGTTACTTTTGAAGGTAACCCTGAGGAGGAATTTGTTTGGGTGGGAGCCGCGCAAAGCGATATACAAGAGTCTTTCCGTCAAGAAGTAGGACATAACGATGTAGTACATTGCACAGGATATCTTGAAGGTGGTGATGATGATGAATCAGGTTCTTTGTGTTCAGTAGCAACGTTTCATCGTAGGGACAGTGATTCAGGGTTTGTTAGTAAGGTACTACACGAGAGTGCTGTCTTACAGAGCTGTACATCAACACCAAAGACCACATCTAGGCATGAAGACGCGTCGGTTGACAGCATACAATCCTCAGCAGATACAAACATGAGAGTAGAACCAGATGGAGCTGGGGATTCATCATCTCTTGCTACAAGAGAAGCCTTGTCCACCTACTCGTGGCAATTCTTCCAGGTCTTTGACAGACTTGTGGACCGGCGAATGAGCAGGAAAACCCGATCGCGTTACGTCCCAGACAGCTGTTCTTCAACAGAATCAACAAAGGAGAGTGGACCAAGCGACACTGATTGGGACACCGCTCATGGTTCTTTGATCGACATGAAACGTCGCTCTCGTCGAGCCATTCTTCGACGGTTGACCATGAGCGAAGGCATGTTAGCTGACCTGCAAACCTTCAGCGCAACATTAGGGCATGGTCTTAGTGACTACTTCGACACTTCCTCTGTAACATACGACGAGGTCAAGAATCTCCTGTCTTGGATTCAACCTGTCAGACAGGAAGATTTTAGACGAGTAGTGCAGCTTGAAGACGTTGGCCTCAGTGACAGTCTAAGAGAGGCATTGCGCGTTGCAATTGCAACAGTTCATGCTACACTTCATCCATCGAAGGACAGTGAGGATAATGATAGAGATTCATCCGTTGATCTTCATCCAATCTTTTAGTTTTCTCATAAAATCAAACAAGGACATGAAGACGATACACGAGGTCATTTTATTCAGGTTTTATTTCCTATTGGCTAAAGAAAATAGACAGGGAAACAACGAAAAATATGAGCTTTATACTTACGCAAGTGGGCTAAATATACCAGTTATCCCTACAAGAGGTTGTATTCGCAAGGGTAACTGAAAAAAATAGTGTACACCGGGTTCGGTTACCGACAATCATTTTGATTCATTTATCCAGGATTTATGTCGTCAAAGATACGCAGTACGGCTAAAGGTTGCTATTTGGGTTTTATGTCAGGTTTATTGTTAGGTCTAGTGTTAGGTTTAGGGTTAGGTATATTAGAGAATACAGTGTTGCAGTTGAGAATTCAGTTCGTGTATGAAAATTACAGCGGACCAATAATCGTGACCGAAGTTTGAACTCACCTTCACAATGTGTGTTATTATAAGAAGATATCTGGAAACCAATCGGACATTCACACCGAAAGCTTCCCACCGTGTTTACACACTGATGAGAACATCCTCCGTTTTCATTAGCACACTCATCAATATCTGCATCATAATTATAAAAAACCAAAAAATGAATGACATTAGAGGTTCGTTTGATACAACCACATAACTAGTTCTTGGGTTATATTTGATATAAACAAGGATTTTATTGAGATGCAATTGCACTGTGTTGGGAATAATCAAAACCACTTAGAAAATGTTCGCAAAGACTTGAGAGAATTCATAAATGTCAACAGTTTGTTTAAAGTATTTGCGATCATGTCAAGCAAATTATAATTTGTTAAGGTGCAATTGCACTTGGTATGAAAAATTGGCATCTCGTTTCATACAGTATAGACAATATTTAGATATTAGGACATAACTTGCCCCTGATTTTGTAAAATATCATTGAGTCGTTTAAGTCAATAATAATAGTTTCACAGTTAAAAAATAACTATAATCATAAATTCCAATTCTAAACTTGATTCAAAAGCTTCTTTACCTGTACAATTATGGAAATCATCAGCGATGTTATACCCGTGTCGGCATCCACAAACATAGTGACCAACCAGATTCAGACAAGCTTGCTGACATCCGCCGTTCTTCTTACGGCATTCGTTCAAATCTAAGTTGTTGGGTTTTTTAGTAATCAAAATGGATTAGAAACCGAAACCAGTTAGGTCAAATCAAGATTTCAGTTAAATATAATAAATACCATGATAAGATCATGCAAAGAGTTCGACTTCCTTCTTATATGGTAGGATTGGTTTTATAAGCAACTTGATGAATCGAGAAAATATAAATAAACATTAACGGCGAGGAAGAGAAAGAAGTAGCAATGTTTGGAATTGGATTGAATTACACTTGCGAAAGAAATGGCAGTATCTTAATAATACGTATAGAAGCTAAAGATTGAGAGAGAATTAAATGCAAAAGAGGGGCAAGAGGGGAAGGAGAAGGAGAGAGAATTGGGAGGAACAAATAGAAAGAGAGAGATACAGAGAAAGTTGGACAAATTGAGAATGACCGATAGAGACCGAAAGAGATTTGTACCAGACAAATATGGTCAGGGTCATACAAGCAGACAGACTGAGCAGAGAAGAGCAAGGGTGATGGAGAGAGAGAGAGAGAGGGCGGAGGAGAAGAATTTAAGAAGGGAAAGGAAAGAGAGAAGTTGGGGCAAACAGATAATCAGAGAAAAGGCGTTTACTAAATGATCAACACATCCAGCCTCTAATTACCATTATTTTGTTATTTTGTTTGAGAATTATATTAATAATCATAACGAGCGAATGAAGGTGGGACGGAACATTGTTAAACTGGAATACAAACAAAAAGAAACATTTTACCTCTCGTAAGATACTTGGCCAGAAACCTGGTCATGGCTTCATGCACAGTCTTCTCTTTCTTCACCGAATGCAGCTCTATCCTCAGGGAGGGGCCTGACGAAACCACGCCCACTCGTTTCTGAGACCGACAGAGCTTGGTGATGAGTTTCGATCCGCTGTCTGGCCCGTCGATTAGCTTCAAATAATCACCATGACAACCGGTACTTTTGATGTGAGGTATCAAGAGTTCGTTGAGACGAAGCTGAACGATGAAGCCATATTTGACTTGAATGTGCCACATACTGTCCATATCGGGCGGGAAGGATAGCGGGTAGTTCAGGCTTTTTATGATCCCTCGCGCCGATGTCAGGTACCTCTTGAAAGCTGTTTAAAAGAAAACAGTAAATTTGAATAATTCTTAACAAAGATAAAGAGAAATACAAGATAGTCTTCTTTATTACACGTGACGTTTGGTTAATCAATTAGATTCTTTCCGCACGAAACATCCAAATACATCAGTGCAAAGCATTGTTATTTTTTTCATTAAAACTATATATATATATATATATATATATATATATCTAATACCTTATTTTAATTTATAAAAAATATAATAAATCTGTTATCATTTTCCAGTATAGTTATACCAACAGAATCAATTATATATCAACCGCTAAAAAAAGATTTACAATTAAACAAATTTAGAGGGGAGTGAAAAGTTTAAGAAAAAAACTAAAATTCGATAGTTTAACACATCAACAAACATAATAATGCACTCAAAATTTCTTTAGAGCACTACATTCTCAATCATGGATCCTGCCGAATGTTGTCACAGAAGAAGATAAATATGGGGTCGTTTTAATATTATCAAAATTAATGGACGGTACGAACATTACTTACACACCGATTGGTATCGAGCAGCGAAGCCTGAAGCCATGCGGTGTCTCTTCCGTCCAGATTTAAACCTCACCCACAGGACGCCCCCATCGGTGAGAATAGCACTGGGTTTGACGTCACCGCAGAACTGTCCAATCAGCGGCGAAAGCTCGCCTTGGCCTTCGCGTACCTCGACGTAAGAATCGTCGCATTTTCCGTCATCGGAGGCTAGGGAGAAAGAAATTGTATTGGAATTACTATATAACTTCTTAACTTCGCCGTAATGATGATATCTTTTTGGTTCATAGTTGATTCTCATTTATTGCAGAAAAGAATGATAAAAAAACAACGAATACAGAAACAAAGTGTCTGTATTACTTAACTAACACAAGTCATGTCAAAACGGCAAAATTTGTTTCCCGTATCTCAAACATGCAATATCATACAGAATAACTGCCAAAAATTCAAAATGTATTGCATCTTCAATCTTTCCGAAATATCTGCGCATGAGCTACTTACATGGAAGGTCCATATCGAGAAATTCCAATTTTAGGGCAGAGCCTTGCGGAGCAGCAATTGACCAATCACATGTGACGTTAGGAGATACAGCTTGAGGGTAGCTGGGTGATGATACGAACCCCTTTCCGTCGTATAATGTCCCTCCACATTCTGAGAAAATATCGAATCATGAAACTACAATTTATCATGTACCATTAATAATAACAATGTTCTTATCATATTTTGAATGGCCAAGAATATCATTTTGAAATTCTGCATGTACATGTATATCTCTTCTTTTACACAAATATGTGAACGATATTATTTAATAAAGGAAGTCTGTGGAAGGGGGAAAATAATATTAATAACAATAATAATAAGAATACTTGGGTCTTTACTACCAAGGGTAGCCACATTAGTATTGATACTGCTCTTGATGTGGGCCCTGCAATTTTTCAGAACAAAATATTTCGGCAAAATACAATGGGAATAGAGCCGCTCAGTTTCATGCTCATTGTTTCTTTATTATATTCCAGTTCGTAGAATCCTGAAAATATAATCATAGCGCATTCTGACAAATATTGACGATGGTTACAAATTAAAAAAAAAAGGTTACCTTGCTTGCTGTGACATTTGTAGAGCAGTCTAGCCTGCAGGATATCACCCACGCTAAGACCACGTCGCTGACCGATATTACGATCCTCTTTGGCTATGAGTGTATCTTCTTTACTTACGCTGAAAGACCGCGGACCGTAGTGCATTACAGAGTCATAGTCATAGGGCTGGCCCAAAGAGTTGATCTGGTTAGGAAGAAAGAAAATGGATGCTACACCCTGAGAACATCTTCATACTAGTCCTGTGAGTATTCATTGAGAACTTGAAGTTCAACTGTCAAGAGCAGGTATTTTTTTCCCACTACAGACGAGGCGTTATTTGTTGACTGAATCAGCCAATGGCACTGTCTCTGACGTGTCATGTGATAGCGATATCGAACAAAAAGCTATCATTCCGTTGAATTATCTGTGCTGCACTCTCACACGTCTTGTCAAAGACCAGGCCGGCAGTCGCTGACATAAGTCGGCAATCAAATGATGTCTCGTTTATATGCAAAGAGCATTGGTTGGTGAAATGCAAGTTTTTTGGAAATGACTAAATTTGGAAGAGAATAGAGGTATAGGGCCAATCTACCTACTGTCTTCTCATCGTACTTGTAGAAGTTGTGAAGCTCTGACTTGATGATGTTGTCTTTGACCACTGTCACGTGATCATCTCGATCGGTCCGACTCTGCTCGTGCCAGAACCCGATCACGTGACCAATCTCATGAATCATGGTACCAAAGGTCATGCATCCGAGTCCCAGTGAGACGTTCTGAGGACCACCTTGGTGGCCCACGCTTGAACAACACCTGCAGAGGAACACAATCAAGAATATGTCATACAGTAATGAACGATTCCACCGTAATATTAACAGAATTGCATACGTACATTACCACATTGTACTGGAAATCTATCATAACTGGGGGTCTAACGGTATCGGTAAAGGTATTATAGTAACGGTACCAGAGTTTCCTAGCTCTTTTTTCTATGGATATGAGAGACGGAATGACACAACATTCAAGAAGTTGATCCAGAGATGGACAATCCAAGCGTAACGGTAATATTAACACAATTATTTAGCTTTCTGGCTGAGGAACTGAAAGGACACATTTATGAAGTTGTTCGAAAGATATGATAATTATTGTAGCCCCAGAACCAGGAGTGCCAAGTCTGACATACATGACCGCTATGCATACTAGAAAACATATTTTGAATTATTATTATCATTATTTGTATTATTATTATTATCACCATCATTGTTATTATATTATACCTTTAGTGTATACCTACCCATGCCCGAGGAGAAAACGAACATAGCCAGTTTGATTGGTTCTTGGTATAAACTGTAGACAGGTGTGTTCCATCCAATGTCTCATGCTTTTTAGGAGAAAGTCTTTGGTTTTATCTACGACCAAAATAAAACGGGAGTATAAACAGTGAGGGAACGTTATTTCAACGCCTATCTCCACTAGTTTGGCCAGGAGGGAATAGACCTTCCTACATGGCCACTGACAGGTGGTTATCTCACCAAATCAGCTCTAAATTAACATAAGAAAAAGGGATCAAGGGGGACCAACGGGTGCCGCTTGGCAATTGTTTGTTATATAGAGGGCGCAAATAGCTACAAGTGGGTAGGGCAAAAAGTGTATCAGTTCAGAATCGCTTTGAATAATGCTGAATATAATTGTATCCTACAAAAAGTTAAGCAATCTAATTCATAAAATATCGAAATCAGATACCACCCTGCCACTGTCCATTGATAATTTAAAATTATAACCTTTCCAATCAAGTATATTCTTTACAAAAGTCTGCATCAGTGGCGTAGATATGGGGGACATGGGGACACACCCCCATCAAATGC
>BEXV01000915.1:17731-33408 GCA_003118195.1 Hemicentrotus pulcherrimus
ATTTCAAAATGCTCTCACTTCCTTATTCCTTGCCCGATTTTGTTCAAATTTTCACTGATATTTTTTAAATATCTTAAACTTTACAATAAAAGTAACTTAGTATCAAGGTTTTGGTTTCCTTTAAAAGCAAAGGCGATTATCAAAAGGTAGACTCATGGAATGCTACCAGTACATATAGACATGAGAGGATATGAGAGGGATAGAGCAAACAGAAAGGGATATCCGAACCAATCCAATCCAGGAATGTATAAAGCGCCAATATCTAGTTGCTTAATCAAGGGCGCTGACGGATGAAAATGAAAAACTACAAAAAATGCGAGGAGACATGCAAGGTAAAAATGGTTATTGTTGGAAAGTAGGCGACTCCAACTGGGGCATCTGCATGCTATGCTAACTCTGTCACTGTTTTAATGAAAACATTTGTCATTTGTTGTTGATTTTTGTTGGGGGAGGGGTACTTTTCGTTCATTTAATATACACTTTTTGAAATATCGAAAGAGTTGTAAATGTCAATAATTGGTCCCAAGTTGAGCAAGGAAAGCTGATTCGTGTATACCTTTATACAACTCTGAACTCCTATTGGTTATAAATCAAGTGATCTTTTACTTACATGATTTTTCATCCCAATAATCATCGCACTTATACGTTCCGTCACAGATTTCACCTTGGATAAGTAGTTCATCAGAGTTTAAACAAGGACTCAGACCTACAAACAAAGATGACAATGTGGTTCATAATTTTGTGCAAGCAGAAAAGCTGACACAAACACGCACCCACACACACACACACACACACACACACCCACACACACACACAACGGACAAACACACGCATATACTTTCTATATTCCTTTCTTTCTGCTTTTTCTTTCCTCCTCCTCCTTTTTCTATTCCACTCCCACCTATCATCTATGGTTTTAAAGTGTTCTCTTTCTCTCATCTATTTTGCTTCCTCATTTACATCATTATTTGCTTCCACCGAGTCTCTCTCCCTATTCCTGCATTATTTTCTACACTGCCCAACATGTTTAAATATATGAACCCAGTATTGTGCCATTGATTTGCCACAACATCTTCACTGATTTGTTAAAGGGTAACGAATAGAAATCGCAATACAATGTGTACCTATTCACACCCCCTTCAACATTATCGCAAAGATTTTCCAAATATTAAGACATGCCAATTTCAATAGCCGCCTTGTGCGTAAGGTATTGAATTGTGAAAACATGACATTGACATACATAATACTACCGTGATAATATACGATACAGAAGTTGCCATCGGGTTGGTCGATTGCTTAAAATTCTTTGCAATCGAAATAAAGATACCTACTTGATAAGCTGATGGGGGTGACTTCAACCTCGACATGGCCGTAGAAATAGTACTGATCTCTAAAATATCTCCGAAAGCCGATGACTGTTATCCACATCTCATTGGAACCAACATAAACATCGTCTTCATATGATGTGTACGCACTGACAGTCTTGATGATCGATCGGCTGTTAGCCATATCGTTTCCCGTACCTATCCTGATGGTCGCGTCATCGCAGTAATTAGGGTAACTATATTCATGAGCAAAGCAATCAAGGTAGATAGCCAAGAACTTTACTCGAAATCCATTCGTAGCGTTTGTCTTGAAAAGTGATGCATTATAAATTTGTACATAGATATCTGGAAACGAAAGAGTGTGGTATTCGTTTTCTACAAGGAACGTTGATGGATGATCTGTTGAAAAGATGGAATTAAATTCTCCTGTCAGGTTAAATAAAAATATTGCTTCTCAGTATTTTTTTCTTTAAAAAGGTGCTCTTTGGATTACATTTGTACATGTTCACCTATGACTACTAACGTATCTCATTCCCAGACGCTTTATTGGTTTTATCTGGCCAGGGACCTAGCCGGTACATTCAGATGTACGCTCAGTCATTTGTCTTTTACAAACTGACCGACCATGGATCGAAACAGAATCACGTCTATTGGGAGGTAATGTTAAACCAACTGTACCAACACGCACATTCTCGCACAAAGTATTTATTAAGATCGTAACTCGGCGTAGAATTATATCATGTTGGATATAGAGATTAAAACTAGAAATGTTAAAATCAATACTTAATAAAAAATTGCATTCGTTCTTAACACTCACTGCATTGCGCTTCATCGGCAAAATCTGGGCATTTATAGACTCCGTCGCACAAATCACGCGTTGAGAAGGAGATGCCAGAGGTTTTGCACTGTAGTAGATCTGTTGTGATTAGGGAGAATTTTTTTGATTTAATAAATCATATTGAAGACTCACGATAAATTCAATATAATACACAGTTGTGAGAAATGAAAGTGAAAGTACAATAGTCCTTGCTCTATTTAGGTCACCCTTTGCAGGTGTCATCCAGTATGCATTTCTGGAAAAGTTGGAAAGGTGTCTCCGTCAGGAATTGGGACCCTGGCTATAAAAAATGCTTTTTCCTTACCACTAGACCACACAGGCGAGCTATGCAGTAATTCAAAATAATCGACAAAACTTCAAAATGTTTTAATTCTATGTCGAGGGCAGGTGAGTTGATTAATAATGACGAGGAGCATGCTTCAATGACATCCTAGCCTTAAAGCACACACCCACGCACGCGAACACGCACACACACGCACACACACACACACACTCATATGCATAGGCCTATACATATATATATATATATATTTATTTGTTTATAAGAATAAAAAAAAGTACTGTGGCGGTTGAAGGAAAAGCCATTGTTAAGTAGTGACAAATTTATTCAACACAAACGTTCTTCAAAAATGAAAAAAAGGGCGTAAAGAGGATACATCTGCTAGAAAGTATGAAGAAATAAAGAGAGACTGAGAATACGAGAGAAAAAAAAAACGGAAGGAGAAGTACAAAACAAAGAAAATTACTAGAAATGCGAAAATTATATTCGACTAAGACTAATCGGTGACAATCACAAACTCACTGGATAGGTTTAGGGAAATGATCTCAACGTTCATTCTAAGTCTGGAGTAACTCCCCTTTGATCCTATGACAGCAAACCACATCTCATTGGTATCTAGATAGACGTCATCAGGACCGTAGCCTCTATTTCCATAGATAGTTGTGATGACAGATTGTATGTCAGACGGATCGTTACCTGTCCCTATTTGGACTTCATCATCATAATTATCGAGATACAAATTTTGAAACACAACTCGAAATCCATTCGTAGTATTTGTTTGTAGTAAGGTTGCATTGTAAAATCGGCGGGTGGTTGAGTACGGAATGTTGATGAAATGTTGTAGGCCTTCCTGCAGATATCTAGAATTACCTGTTTAAAAAACAATTGAAGACAAGAAAACAAAAGGAATGTATTAAGAAGAAAAGAAGAAAACAAAACAAGGGACGTTCGCATCCGTAAATGATTCTCATTAGTTCTTCAACTAAATATTGGCAAATAAGCTTCTTCATCTTGGACAGACTAGTTTAGGAGATTCCCAATATTACCACCGACAAAGCAGTGTTTGATTTTTCAAAGGCTTTCCGCGCAAACGTTTCCATATGAAATTTAGACTTTTATGGTATTCGCTCAAATAACAACAGATGAATATCTATCTTCCTGTCAAAGGGACTACTACGTTCTCGTGTAAATGGACAATGCTCTGAGTGGCTACCAGTCCTTAGCGCCACTCCACCGGGTTAGGCCTCATCTATTTTTACTCCACATCAATGACATTCATGAAAAGGTTAGTAGTACAACAAGATTATTCGCCGATGATTGTCTGCTTTACTGTCCCATCAAAGCTCCAGAAGATGAGAAAGTTCTACAAGAAAGGGAACACAGGGTGTTATTTCCTACAAAATCGTTGATGTAATCCTAGACGAAATAAACCAGACCCTATACCTTGGCATCAACGTCCAGAAATACTTACGCTGGAATAGTCAGACTCATTATGCAACTGACAATGCCACAGTGTCCTTAACTTAACTTTACGCGATGTCGATCACTGTTCATCCACTGTTAAAGAAAGGTTGTATCTATCTCTTGTACGTCCTCACCCGGACTACGCCAAAACAGCATGGGACCCTTATACAGCCCAAAACATCTATGCTGTCGAGAAGGTTCAAGGTCAGGCTGCACATTTTGTCACCAACACTTATGAAGGGGTCGCCAAGCTGCTAAACCAACTTAACTGAGTGTCTCTTAAAGACAGAAGGGAAGCACACCGTCTAACCGCCTCTTCAAAATGACCAATGAACAACTCGCAATCGACCAACCAATTTGAAATTCTATGCCAACTCATTTTCCCCGAGGACTGTCAAGACACGGAACAACCTACAACAAGCAACCATCGACCAAAGCTCCCCGCTTTCATTTAAAAATGTAGTTACTAAAGATTTTTTTCCACAATTAATTTTAACCGTCCATCACCTCCAGTCAAAACTCTTCTTTGGAGTATTTAGCATTTCTTGAGTAATCCACACCAATATCAGCATTGTTTTGTTATCAGCAGTGGATTTCTCAATTCTCTTTAAAATGAGACTTAATTCATACAAATAACATGCTTATATACATTGTATTCAAACTTTGTATTACTTATTACTTTATCGACATTTCATATTGTATAATTGCAAATAAGTCTCATTTTCTATGTAAATATCATTTCATATTAATGTTATGGATTAAGCATTCTTAATTGATTTGATTGTGTTTTAGAATTAAAATTATTTGAATTGAATTGAAATCGACACTCAGCCTGTCTCATTTTGCATCAATGACTTAAATAATGTTAGTACCTTTGAGGGGTCAACTCTTATGAGTAAAATGAGTGACCATTTCAGGACAAGTCCCTGGCCTCAAATAAATGGTGATAAGTCATAGCGAAAAGAGGAAATACTATAATAGGCCGTAAGCACAAAAGCCGTGACCTAAGGTACTAGAATATCCAACGAAGGTCCCCGAGACAGACAGAACAAGTCTTTCTTCAAAATGATGAAGAAAATTCACCGTAAAAAAGCAAGACACTAATGAATTTAATAATTTCATAAAACAGTGGAGAAGAATGTGAGAGAATGCGAAAGGTAAGGCGTATTATCTCCGAACTCGTGTTACAACAGTTTTGCGTTCGTATAGTATTATCTGGGCACCAGTCTTTAGTCTACTTTAGTCTACTGGATCAGTGTCACCCTTTAGAGAGTTAAACAGTTTGGCGTCAATCCAATTCCAAATTCATCTAAGAGGATTTTGTGTCCTTTTGTTTAAAAAGGAAAGTGCCTCTTTTTTTTTTTTACTACAGATAAGTACCCTTCCTCTATTAATAAATGCCCTTTTCGCCTAAAATAAGTTCCCCTCTTTAAGATATTTGGTGCCCCATTTTCTTTGTAATAAATGCCCTTTTTTCCTTCCTACTCATAGTTGCACTTTTAAGGTATTAGAAATACCTCTTTTCAGCTCCGATAAGTGCCTCTTGTAATTTGACGGATGCCGATTTTCATTTTTAATAAGTATCCTTCCCCCTTATAATAAGAGTTTATTTTGCTTTTCTAATAAGTGCAACTGCCCAATTTTTGAAGAATAATCGTGCTCGTTTTCAAAGGTAACAGATATCTCGATTCTAGATATTTATAAAGAGTTTGCTCTTTCTTACACCAAAACATTGCCACTTTTAACTACAACAAAAATGTATATTCCACTTCTAACAGACCCATTTTCCAACCTACTTTTGAAGTTCATAAAATGTAAAGGTAACAAACTGTTAAGACAATGCAGGAGTTTTCTAACTCAATGCATCTTACAAGTGTCATTAATTTTAAAGAAGACTGAGACATGATTACCATAATATGTGCTATATAGCAAGATGTTTTTAATATCTATCAGCACCCCCCCCCCCCGAAACAAAAGATTTACCACAGTCTCCTTGATATGTGCCCCTAATTGAGAGCGACTGCGAGCAGTTTTTCTCGAATGATCCACAAAGCTCGCTCGCTACGCTCCATTGCATTTATAGATTATCTCAATAAGTAATATATATATATATTTTTCATTAAAAGATTGGGCTTTATAAAACTCCACAAGGTTTAGTTAGTGCATCTAACAGAAAAGTAAGCGGTCGCAATGTGACCTCAAAAAAAATTATCCTAGAATTTTAGAATTTGTTATTGATAACATGTTTTAATAGACTATCTATTAAAAAATATCCTGTGATAACTCACGCCATAAAATAACTTAAAAGACGTATTGAAAAATTCAGCTGCAGTTTTATAATATGTATATCTGAGGAAAGAGGCATTATATTTTTACCAACATATGATACATAATCATAAATTACACAAAAAAACTGTAATACTTTTAAGGAACGCAATACTAAATTTCTGTTGTTTTTTTGACTTACTGCATGCTGATTCATCCTCGTAATGATCGCAGTGGTAAAGCCCATCGCAGAGAACAGTCGGTGACACGCTCATGTTGGAGCTCGTACAAGCAAATAAGGCTGGTAGAATAAAGAATAAAGAGAACAAATAACTAAGAGAAGCTCATAATGCTCGGAAATTTTACAATTTATTACAATAGGTTCTCTTTGATTACTTGTAATTTTAGGCGCGTTAAATTCGCCTTCTTAATAATATTATTTCTGGTATAACTGGAAACATGGTTTAACTTCATCAGTCGACTAGTGTTGAATAGTTGTCATTTTATATATAATAAGCTAACACCAGTTATCACTGCTTTAATACACAGTGCTTTTGATAGTTCACCGATATTTTAAAAGGAAATTAATCCCACACTCACTTGATAACTTAATAGAAATGATCTCAACGTCCATTTCAAGCCTGACATATCTCTTTGATCCTATGGTAGCAAACCACATCTCATTGGTATGTACATAGAAATCATCAGCGTAAGATGTAGTTCCATGGATAGTTGTGATGAGAGACTGTATATCAGACGGATCGTTTCCTGTCCCTATTTGAACTAAATCAAAACTAGTGAGATACAATTTTTGGAACACAACTCGAAATCCATTCGTAGCGTATGTTTGTAGCAAGGTTACGTTATACAATCTTCGTGTACTAGGGGATGGGAAGGAGATGAAATGTGATTCGCCTTCCTGAAGATATGCTGCTGAATAATCTGTAAGGAAAACAATGACAAGAAAATAGTTAATCGATATTATTATTTTATTAAAAAGAAAAAGGTCAACTGTAGATGATTCTAATCAGTTCTTCAACTGGATTTTGGAAGATAAGCATCAGCCCCTTGCACTGACTTGTCTGGGAACCCTATTCGAAAAGTACCCTATATTATCCATAAGATTCGTCCCCCATAAGTTACTTTAACCATTTAGGCCATTCTATAAAAGCTTGTCGACCTGACCGTATCTGTCAGAGCTCCCAAAAAAGAGCCCACAGTCAGGTCAGTTTCAACCCATCTACCTCATGCACACTTTTATTGGTATAAATTATGACTGGACATTACAAAGCATTTTGCAATTTCCCCTTAAATCATTTGGACACACTTTATATATGAAACATTCTTTGTTTATTACAAAATATAAAGACTGGCTTGTCCAGATATGCACACACGACTGTATATTGGCAAAATGTGTTGCTTGGAAACGACATCATTGGGTCAGTTGAGGTGGTTTAGTGGGATTAACCTGACAGCTATACTCAGCCTGACACTATTTTGATAAGTTAATTATGAGTGAAATGTGTGACTATTTCGTATTTTGTAAAGCAATGGTGATTCTTGATATCAAGAAATAGGAGTAAATATTTAAACGGCTTGCCATAAATACGCAGCAATACGCAATCCAAATACGCAAAGGTGTAACTGAGCCATTAGTTGTCGAATCGAATTTAGCGAGCGCACTCGTTTAAATAAAAAGTCTGAATTTCAGACCCTTGTACCGAATGGTCGTACGTTTTATGCTGCCCAAAGATTCAATCAGTTTCATTTTGGCTATAACAAGAAGTGGGTTATCGATGAAGACAAATGTACCCTGTACAGCTCATTTTCGTGGAGGAGTGTTTATAAATGATATGTGAATAACCACAAGAACTAATAAATTGTTTTCTTTTTGCGTAAATGGCTCTGCATGGTCATTCGTTTCCCTAGAAATGTGAAGAATAAAAGTCAAAGTTGCCTAAGTTATCATTAACATGATTCAGGTTGTGGAAAGTCATTGGCTAAATCTCGTCATCCACCATATTCAACCATTCGATCTCAAAGTCTTTATAAACATTTCTGTTTGAAACCTATGTCCGATTTTCTCGATTCCCTGCCCAAACCCTACATCCCACCGAGGCGTCTCACTCACTATCAATCTATGAGCAACTAAATACCTATTGTGACAGAGCACTGACACAAAACTGTGAAACGCTCTGCCAGTATGGCTACGCCTTATGACACGCGCCGAAATGTTTAAGAATTCGCTAAATATTCGAATTTAGGATAGATGTAAATTGTAAATCGTGAAGAACATATAAAGTATCTACAATCCTCAAATACGCTAAGAAGAACAATATATTTATTATGACTAATATTATTATTATTATTATTATTATTATTATTATTATTATTATTATTATTATTATTATTATTATTGTTATCATCACTGGCGTAGCGTGGGCCCAGTCATAAGGGGGAAGGAGAAGGGAACCAGTCTTGAGTCTACTGGATCAGCACTGTTCAACTTATTTTGGTCACAACACATTTTAGGACTGAGGGCCTCATGCCCGAAAATATACTATTCGGGTCCCAAATAATGCAAAAGAGGGAAGACAGGGAGGAAAATGTCATTTTTTATATTGCCAAAGTGTTATTTTAAATACTAGATGAAATGAATCATTCTATGTAGGGTCATCGTGATGCCAGAATCTGTGAGAAGTAAATCAAACGAGGGGATAAGGGGAACTTTGTAAGGGTTTAAATTCCAACTGGATATACAATTACAATATTGAATAAGGTTATGTTCGGTCTCCATGCTGCCCCAATAATGACGATTTTCGGGCATCGAAGTGCCCGAATAACGTGATATCAACATATGGGGATATTCATCCCGTTCTAAATAAGATACTTTACTATCTCTGAAGTTTGATTCCTTATCAAAATACCAAAGGTGATATATATTTTGGTATCTTGCGGTTTCTGATACTTTGTTTTCATGAAATTGACGCAACACAACGTATGCAAATTTTCCACTACCTGGGGAGCATTCCAGCCAGTCGCCATTTTACAAGCGCCACTTGCTAATCAAACCAAATTGACTTTCAAAACTAGTCGGGTACCCATTTAACACCTGTGTAGAGAGTGGCAAATGTAGATCAATGTCTTCCAAAGGACATTAGTGCCAAAGTGGGACTTGAACCGCGGATCTTGTGCTCCACATTCCGGTGACATATCCACTCGACCACGACATCTCTATTATAGCATTGTGGTGCGGGAAAACTCGGACTTAGTAGATGACATTCGTATGGAAAATACACAGTTCATCTTAAACAGAGCACTGGTATTATATTTTTACTTCTTCAATTATTCACACTTAAACGGTGACAATATGTATGTTTCATAATCACTGTAAAGCTCTTGCTTTGAATATTTAAAAAATGATATTCAAGTCAAACTGCAAAGGAAGATATTATTTTTTATATATGAATGATTATATCAAATTAATATTTATTATTCATATGTTCATAACTCATATCCGATTTCATTCAATTGTTATATTTTTCTGATTGGTCAAAATAGATGATTTATATAGAATTTATATCATAATAGAGGCAATGTTATGTTCTTTCTTTTGATACATGATTTGTCAACTTTCCGTTATTTGATGTGCCTTCGTGAGAGATGTAAAATGAAAATGCTTTTAGTGCAAATATTTGTGTGTAGTGACTAGGTACAAACGGCGTTTACATATTAATGAAGTAGGCTGATATGGGTTGAAAAGAAAAAATTCGCTTAATATATATGCCAAACGACTTCCTATTGACAAAGTTTGGTGCTGTTGAAAAGCTTTGGGTTCTCTTCCGGAAGCTCTGTCATTGATGTGCCATTATAATAGGGAAAAAGCATTACCATCTTCTTTGATAACGCACGCCATAACATAACTAAAAAAAACATATAGAAAGGTCAGCTGCAGTGTTATAATACCTGTATCAGAGGGAAGACGCATTAGGTTTTTTTTTATTAACATATGCTTCATAATCATAAACTACACAAAAATAAAAAACAAAAATATAATAATTTTAAGAAACACAGTACTAAATAAAAGTTGTTTTTTGACTTACTACATGCTGATTCATCCTCGTAATGATCGCAGTGGTAAATCCCATCACACAGGACAGTCGGTGACACGCTCATGTTGGAGCTCGAACAAGCAAAAAAGGCTGATAGAATAATGATAATAGATGAGATTTATATAGCGCCATTATCCATTCTAATTAAATGATCAAGGAGCTTCAAGATAATAAGGAACACATTACATCATGACAAAGGAATCGTGTACATTTACATAAGAAATTTAAAAAATACAAACATGAAAGAATGAATGAATGTTTGTATTCAAAATGCAGGATTAAACAAATGGGATGTAAGGCAGCTCTTAAAAGACTTTGAAGAATTGGAGTTTCTCATCTACTGTGGAAGTGAATTCAACAGGGCTGGTCCGGCATGAGCGAAAGGTTAAATTTAGAAGATAGAAGATAGAGAAAAAAAAGTAACTAATGAGAAGCTCATGATAATTGGACATTTGTCAATTTATTACACTTTCTTTGTTTTCTTTGATTACCTGTAGTAATAACGACCAGTGTTAAATAATTGTCAATTTACATCTATAGTCAGGTGGCTCAGTGAAATTACCGTTACTTGCCGGATAAATCAACATTTTTGGTACAGAGCTTCATTAGGACCTATTAAACGATATTGAGCTAGGAGCCCAGGGAAACAAATTGTATTTCTGGGCTACGAGGCGACGCCCCCGCCCCACACCTTTATATGATATTCTTGCCAGGGGCTCCTACCCTAATGTCGTTTAGTAGGTCCTAAGGGAGCCCTGAACCCAAAATGTCGTTTATACAACCACAAATCAATGTTATAAAATTATTTGGGGGCTACGAGGCGACGCCCCCGCACCACACCCTTATATGATATTCTTGCCAGGGGTTCTTACCCTAATATCGTTCAGTAGGTCCTAAGGGAGCCCTGAACCAAAAAAGTCATGTATACGACAACAAATCAGTGTTATAAAAATATTTGGGGGCTTCGAGGCGACGCCACCGCCCCACACCCTTATATGCTATTATTGCCGGGTTTTCTTACCCTAATATCGTTCAGTAAGTCCTAAGCTGCAAAACAAAACAAAAAGGGAGCCCTGAACCAAAAATATCATTTAAACAACAAATGTTATAAAATTATATGGGGGCTCCGAAAAGACGACCCCGCCACCACACCCTCAATTTGTTTTTGTTTTGTTTTTTTTTTGCCCGGGGGCTCCTAGCCTAATAATGTTTAATAGGTTCGAAGGAAGCCATGTACCAAAATGGTGCTTTTATCTGGCAGTTAACGATAATCGATAAATTTGACGCTAAGCCACCGGACTACTAGTAGAAAGCCAGTTATTACTGCTTCAATACGCAGAGTTTTATATTCCACCGATATGTTTAAAGAAAACTAGTCCCACACTCACTTGGTAAATTAATAGAAATGATCTCAACGTCCATTTCAAGCCTGGTGTAACTCTTTGATCCTATGGCAGCAAACCACATCTCATTGGTATGTACATAGACATCATCAGCGTAATATCTAGTTCCATGGATAGTTGTAATGATAGACTGTATGGCAGAAGGATCATTGCCTGTCCCAATCTGTACTTCATCATAATAACCGAGCAACAAATCTTGGAACACAACTCGGAATCCGTTCGTAGCGTATGTTTGTAGCAAGGTTGCGTTATACAGTCGTCTTGTAGTGGTGTATGGTAAGGAGATGGAATGTGATTCGCCTTTCTCAAGATAGGTTGTTGGATAATCTGTAAACAAAAGATTTGTATCAGACAAGAAGAAAGAATTTTTTTTTTTTTTAAGGGGGAAAAGAAAAGAAAAGAAAAACATGTATTTCTTGTATAACATTGTAAATGTTTCTATAAGTAGACATTGGCAGTTTAGCTTCATCACTTTGCACTGGCTAGTCTGGGAGCCTCCTCCGAAAGAAAATATTTGTCCAAAAGATTAGACCCCTTCATTTACTTAGACCATACAGGTAACTCCTCAAAAAAAGGTTGTCGACCTGACCATATAATGACAGATCTGTCAGCGCTCCAAAAACAGAGACCAAAGTCTGGTCGGTTTCATGCCATTTACCTCATACACGTAATTTTCTTTGGTAGAAAAAAATGGCTAGGGGATATGCTAATTGGGTATTGCAATTTTTCCTATACTGCATGTAGTCCTTGTGTTCTATAGCATGTATATGGTAGTAGGCAGCGGAACATGATTTGTCAGGCCACGGGGATGTAGTAAGGAAGAATTTCAGGAATAATATCAAGGAGATATTACTTACTACATATTGATTCATCCTCATAACTGTCACAGTCGAAATATCCATCACAAACCAACGTCACTGACACGTTCATGTTCGATCCCGAACAAGGAAACAAATCTAAAACCATAAAGAGAATAAGAAATGTCATTATTTATTAACTTCTTATCACACTCATTCATTTTATAATTATTTTGGTGAAATGCAATATGTACTCTAACCTTGGTTCGTGCACCCTTTCTGTTATTGTAAACATTTCTATTAATAATGAATAATGTTGATACATAGTTCCATGTACTTTCACGTGCTCGGACCTTAAACTAAAGTACTGACAATTAATATCATATCCATGTACTAAATTTCAATTTAAGTCTACGAATACATTCAGTGTACACCCTGTGCCTATACCCTAGACTAACACGATCAATTACAAGAGGAATCGAACAAAAGACATCACAAAAACAAAATTTTCTGTTAGAAAATGCCAGATCTTTGTCGAAAATCTTAAAACTACCTTCTTTTTTCTTCTCTTTTTGTTACTCCAATGAAGCATAATCTTTTTTATTTTTTTATATTTCATTCCTGTTAACGTGGATTGTATAGAACTTTAAAATAATAGAATATACCGTTATTACTCCAATTTAGAATATTTCAGGTTTTGTAACATTTCAGTGATGTGTACGTGTAATACATATAGTAGACAGTGATAGATGAACATTCAAATTTCCCCCGAAATCTAGGCCTTATAAACCTTGTTAAACAGATAATTTAGCCGGTATATGTTTATTCAATGTTACTTACCGCCAACTGCAATGTGGATGAGGGATGTCATCCAAAGAATCGAGAAAAGCTGGACAATTGAGTGAGTTTTTCCGGAACACTTCTTCATTTTCTTTTCGTTCGTGCCACTGGAATTCAAATAAAAAGGTCTATGATCCAATACGATACAATTACTTCTAATGTAATAATGATGATGACAATAATTTTACATATAATATTTACATTTGAAATAATAATATCAATTGATTTATATAGCACATTATCCGGAGGTTGTAAGGGGCTGTTCCTTAGTCACTCAATAATTAGAAAAAATAAGTTGTAGAGCGATTTTTTTTTCAGATGTGTTTTTGCAGAAGTCAAGTGAAATATTTTATCTTAGAAATGCAGAGTTTATTCCATAGGCGTGGGGCCAAGGATGAAAAAAAAAAACCTTTGAACCTAGCTTATGTTTATATAGTCCAAGATCCGCTGAAAAAAAAAACTATGAGTTGTATCAAATGAAATAGGAGGCTTAAAATATGTGTCATTTAATAATTATAATTGTAATTAAGTTATGATCAAACATCGATTATTATTGGTTTAGTTTTTTTCTGGGACGCACTGTATACATACTAGATTTTGATAATATCAGACTTATATGCATATTGACTAAAACCAAAATAATATTTGAACACATCCAAACCAATATAATTTATTGTAATGTATATTTCGTAAACACTTCACGCCATGACAAACAAACGAGTCATTATTATACAGGTATAGATCAAACGACATCATTACAAAGGTTAAATCATGCCTTACCAGGAAATAATATGTGACCTCGGTTTGTGTTATTCTTTCTGCCTTGTAAACAAAATAACAGGATGAAGAAATGGGGGACAAATAACTTTGTTGATTGCAGAAACAAATGTTTTGGATAAATAAGCAGTGTTAGTCGAACATATCCAGGGAGGTGCCAGTAAAAGTGACACCTCCCTGATTTACCCAAACACATTAGGAGTCACGTGGGCTTATGGAATCGAGCGAAATCGTGTAAAGGAAGTGGAAATTATGATGATGATCATAATAATGCAATAAATCAGACTGTCTAATCAAACAATGATTATTGCCATCTTTGTTCGATGTGAGAACGTTATGGAAGCACTAAGGTATATTGGTGAACGTTCTTGACTCTAATACGAGAGGTTCTGGGTTCGATCCTAGTCAGGTGCTTATATCATTTGATAAGATTTTTGGCCCACATTTGTGCCTCTCTTAATCCAGTTGTTGCATGGCCTTGAGGAACCCTATTTAATTAATGATATGGCTACCCTGGATCAATAAGACCTAATTATTATTATTGATTTAATTTGAATCGGAATTCGTCTAAATCATTATCCGAACAAGAGCTAACGCTAGAACGAATCACATCTTATATGCTGCCGAAATCATTTCCCATGGCTTTTTATATTGAACAAAGTATATGTATTAGCTTCTCTCCTTAATCGGTGTCGCCTTGTGAGATACCCTTTCTTGTCTGCTCTAAAGTGATCAGCTGTGCAGATCGACGAGTGCTAAATGAGTGCCAAATTTAATATCACGACGCACAGTTAGGCCTAAAATAAAAACTTGTTGCATTGCCCTCTGGTTGCCAAAACATGGGTCGGGCGGTCGGATTTTTATTTTTAATTTTTTTTTAAGTTATTCTTTTGTCGTCTTCTTGAGGCTGATATTTTTCAGATCTGATTTTTTTTTTTCGTTTATTTCCCGCCCTCGTTTGGCTGATAATTTTCAGTTTGTAATTCTTTAATACATGTGTTTCAGCGTCATCATTCCGGCGATATCTTTTCACCTCATAATTATCTATGGTTTGCACGAGTGAGAATTTTGGAATAATTTAATGTAATGCATTTATCTCCGATTTAAACAATCAAAAAAAAAAATTTAAATTGATTAATAAACAAAAATCTAAAAAACGGTAAAAAAAAACACTTTTTTTTAAAATGCCGACCGTAGATTTTCATATTTTTGAGTCGATCGCGAAGGGCAACGCAACAAGTTTTTTTATCTTAGGCCTTACATAAATCATTACAAAAGAAATGCACTTATCATTTGGGAATGCTTGCACTACGCTAGAAATGAAGGCCTAGTTTCGTAAAAGCACACTATTTTTTGGTTGTGTCCCGGCTCGGGCCCCCAACACCCTGGGAACAAACGTGTAAAAACACGTTATTTTTGTTTAGCTTTTTGGGGGGATGGACAAATTTTCAAATTTGTGAGGGCCAACAAAAAATAATTGTGCTCACTACCCCAACCCACTGAGTAACTTTTCGGCCGGCGCGATTTTTCAATTTTCGAGAGCAAATTAAAAAAAAAAGAATTGTGCTCACTACTC
>BEXV01000915.1:78566-91351 GCA_003118195.1 Hemicentrotus pulcherrimus
TGTGTTGTTGAGGGTAGAGGAGGAGGTCTTTTATTTTATTTGTAATGTTTAATTTTCTGGCTGGCAAAGAGAAAGAGGATGCATCTGCTCCACTCTATACACTATCTTGATTAACCCCTGGTTTGCTAAAAACGTGTCGAAGATTGCACAAAAAATGCCCAAAGATTTTTAGTTCAGGGAAGAATTTCATATTATAAAGTGAAAGACATGAGCATTTAGAGTGCCACTGTTTTATCCGTACTCACAACCTAGCCATGTCCAGCCTGGCTCGTACCCTCTCCTTCAGGCTGAAGACCGATGCAGCACACCTTCCAGTTATCTTCTGTTTCACCAAGGGCGTAACGTGACCTGGTCGAGGCCTCTAGGGGTAATAGCATGTACCTGGATGAAGCGCACAGGGGTGCAAAGATGGCACGTTCCAACGATCAACTTCAACATTCGATCTATACATTAATCACTGTCCTTACATGGAAGCGAATAATTTTGTATTTCTTTAATGAACTCCTACTAAACGTTATACATTTTTACGTTCTGCATCTATCCAACACTCATACACACACACACACAAACACACACAAACACACACAAATATCACAAAAATGAGTGGAATTTTTATTAACCATAGTTCATGATATCAGAACTATTTTTATGTTCTGTCAGATTGCATTTTGTTCCATACCTGTAACCTATGTAACCTATTCATGTAATTAAAACAATGAAAATAAAAGATACAATTACAATTACATTTACAATTATAATAACATTTATAGTTTCAACTGTAATTACAAATGCATTTACAATTTTTTTTTTACAATCTAATCACAAAGGACAATTACAATGACGTTAACATTTACAATTAGAATTGCAATCACTATTGCAGTTGTGATTACGAATGACAATTACAGCTACCATTAAAAGTAAGATAGTAAGATTAAAACTACCCTCGGAAGGAGAGAAAATGTATTAAGCTTGGCCGAGTCTCATGTTTGTTTATACACCCTGCATTCCTCTATTAAAGATTAAGACCATTTCTGGTCATGCGATTGCATTGTGAAAGAAACGTTGTGGAATCGACCAGATAGGGTTGATCATCCAGCATATAAGTATCGGTGTGTACTGCAAGGTTCTGGAATCATCAAAATGATTATAAATTCAGCCCAGTCTTGGTTAAGTTACAAGCACTGTACACAAAAAGATGTAAATGGGACTACGCAATATCTATCTAGGCCAGATAGATATGGTAATTTACCAAATATATCAATTACTATTCTTTCACAATATTGTTGATAAGAGCTTCCTTTTCATTTTTTGACAGGGGGCGTTTCCAAAAATGATATTTACCTTTAACCATCTAATGAAGCAGAATACCCACATTTTGAGAGTTCTAAACACATCACTTCCAAAGCAGACTGAATTTAATCATCCGATCGCTTCCCTGTCTGTAATTAATTAGGTAGACACCTCGTCTTAATTATAAAGACCCTCTTGTCATCCTACTGAGATGAGTTATTACGCAAGCTGTAATCACCCAATGTTGATTTCCCCAATAGCTCATATTCAGTGAAGCATTACTTCTACTGCCATTGATTTTATATGCAGCAATATCTACTGCGTCATTCAAAAATAAAGTACTTGCCTTGTAACACCCAATTAACTAACCTACTAACTATACATATTTAAATAACCCAATCAATCAATAAAGAATTGGAAAGAATGAAAAAAGGCAGCCATCAACAAATATTTCGTTCAGACTGAACTTGGGCTGACGACGTAGCTTGCAGAATTTAGGGTTGTCGCAAAATTATTTGTAGACACTTATAAGTAATCTGGAAACATGTTTAGGCTACGTATATATTTGCCTGTATACGATAAAAAAGGAATTGTGTCCCAATTACATGGATTGCTCCCATTCGGCGGAGAAATCTTCCCGAGGCAAACTATTTGTCAAATCAAATGTCACTTACCCTCTAAACACGTATTAGAGGCGCATGGAGTAGTTGTTCAAAGAACGAGAGGCACACCTAAATAGTCTTTCACTTTAAAGGGCAATCTGACCTTTGTAATAGGTTATTTTTGTTATGAAAGAAGCACAATGGAGACCGCATGAGGCAAAGCCACCCAATAATAAGAAAGTTATGAATGTTTGAAATATGGGATCACTTAATCTGTGTGAATTTCAAACGTGCAATTTGGTCAATAGGTGGAGATATACATCGACTACTCTTCCGTTTGTAGTGTACTAAAACAGGAGTCATTCCTATTTTTCTCCCTAGTATATTTTCCTTTGAGGCACTACTCAAAATATAAAATTGGTAACATATTATAGTTCCACTAAAAAGAAAAGACCCTCCTGAGTTATACATTTTGAAAAATTGGCATTGTAGTCATTTTGAGAGTCGAAATATGGGGAAATTGTCCGGCCCTAAGTTAAAGTGACAATACAGAATCAACCAAATGAACTGTCCATACGTATAGTGAGTGCCACTTTAAAATATTGATACCTTTCTTATCTTTCTATCCGATTGCTTTGAATTTTCACAATTTTGTTTTTCTGATTTCTTTGGTTTCTATTTTCGTTTGGAATACTTGTCCATTAAGGTTGGAATTTCCTTAAAAGATGCAGTTCAATGTTGATGTTCATTGCAAAATTGGAAAAGGTTGACTATTCAGTACATTGTGGTGTAATGTCTGGATTTACAATCCTCATCCTGATAAGAAACTGTCTCGATGTGGATGAAAAAATGTGAATTAATTCATTTATTTATTCATTTTCAGTACTCAAAACATAATACAAATCAATGTACGTTATAAGACATACATGAAGAAATGTAAACTGATTTTAAACAGGACTGACCATGTCTCCACGATAAAATAAACTTGATGCCTTGTGAAACCTTGTGAGCTACTGCACACAAAAATGGATATTTGGGACCTATGGCCGGTGATCCAAGAGTTCAGCCTTTCCGCGTAATTCTTAATATGAGGTTATTGGAAAAGCATTGCTAATCAGCGGCTATTTCTACCAGATTTTTATCTAAAAAGAGCCTACAAAGAATGATAAAGTGCACATTTTTTAGTCACCTATACCAAAAGTCATTCTTCGTTTGAAAGGGTCACACGATGTGCGTGCGACAAGTATACATTTCGTCCTTGGTAGCAATCCTCTAGCTGATTTGTCTTTGTTTTCTATCACAGAGTGTAACATTTCGGCTTACTTCGTATCATCGGATCATCGCGTCCAATCGGGTGGTCGCGTTATACGACCTTTCGTGAAACGAAATCGGAAGATCATGTGAAGATGCACGTAAAGTGCGTGACCTTTCGTAGATTTTCCGTAGGGCTTTAACAATGTGTGTGATAAATCGGACTAGACTATTTGTAGATAAGAGGGATTTTATTTCACTATGCCCCGGCGTTTTGTGAATAAGGTGCACGCTTTCACAAAAGGTCGTGTACCCGACGTGTAACGCGACCAAACGACACGACGCGATGATCGATGATTCGAATTATTGTTAAAGCATGAAATGTTATGTTACTACGTAATTCCAATCTGTATCAACGATGAAAACTATTAACAACAAAATACACATGACTTGGATTTATAGCCTCCAAAAAAGAAAGCTATGGGGAAGGCCAAAAAAACTTGTGGGGTTTTCCAACTTTTGTTTTAATAGCATTGTGGAATTATCATAGAAAAAAAAACACCTGAGGATAATGGCTCTTCGAATCCACTCATGTTCGAAATATGACATTTAACAATCAGCTCTAACAACCCTAACCCTATTTTGAAGATTTCAAAACCTCAGAGTATACGCCATTACTTATGTGCAGCATGATCAACCTTTTCCAATTGATTCCAATGCACATCAACGTCTGGCAGTAGTCTAGAGACAGCACAAGTACACTAAACGGCTGCATTAAAATGTTGACACTAATCATAAATCTATGGGGCAGGATGGGTCGCTTTAAGAGGTTACGTGGTGTCAAACTTCCTTTAAAATTAATGTTAAGTTGTAATTTACAAATAGTTATTAACCATAACGCCAATAGGAAATATGATAAGTCAACCCAATTACACCTTTTCCCCCTCCTTTTCTTTCCTCTTTTGGGCTTGTTGCAAATGGCCAAACCTGTCGGCATTTTTTCTCTCCAAGAACCCCTTACCGCCCCATACACGGAGGCACCCCCTAGGTGCACCTGCAGAGCGGGTGCTGACATTGATCGGAGTAGTTGTTTCTAGGTAGAGAAAGTGTTTTCATGACATTCATGTTCTCATCAATATTCTGTAGCATCGACCACGTGACACATGTACGTGACTCAAAAGGTACTTGTAGAGACATGGGTAGACGATAAAATACAGAAGGCCTCCAGCTAGGCTTGCGTCGCTTGTAAACAAGACAAATCAGACAGCGAAGAAGATAACATTTGGAGGACGGCAAAAAAGAATTCGAAAGTAGAACTGTGATGGTAAAAGAAGGTTGATTGATGATGACATCGTTTGTATTATGTACTTCTTATCACTCTCTTTCTCTTTAATTCCACGTCTTTTTAACCTGATTTAAAGATTTAACCTTGTCAATAATGTTACCACTTGGATAATTTGAACTCTGTCGCTTTTTCTTCCCATAAGATAACTACAATTCAACAAACTAAGTTTCCTTTTATTGTATGACATAACAACGCTAATGTATATGAGAATATATGAAATAATGTACATAATAACAGGTTTTATAATACAGTGCTTTAAAACAGTTACCATGGTTACACGTTGTTTGCCCTGGCTAGCGCTTGCAGTACAATTAACACGGTCACTGGATTCAAGTGCGATTCTGCACTTTATAGTAAACCTTCTCAGCCCCATTTTTTTAGAAGAAAGTACATTAAGGCTACTTGCAAACATTTTCTTAATATCCGTTCTGTCGTGGTCAGATTTTGAGCGAAATTTGCAGACCAGTAGATTGAATTGAATTTTGAGTCTGCGTTCAAATCAAACCTTTAAAGACACTAAAGAATCGATTTCCCATGGGAAATTAATGTTGATATAATTGTCTTATTTAACTAATAACCGGCAGTGGCACTCAGTTTAATGACAAACAAATCGTATGTAACGCTCTTTACCTACCACCAATCGCCCTATGAGAAAGTCATCATCAAAACTTTGCCCCTCGACCGGAGACTCTTCGAAAGGCCAGGGGTATTTGAGGGTGAGACATCCAATTCGTTGTGTACGAGACATGTACATCCATTAGTGGCATTTCCACCAAGTCTGGTGTCAGCGAATTGTGACCTACTGCAGATGAAACTGCTCACCATATCCCTTTAATACCTAGGCTTGCATGGCTGAATACAGGCAGCTAAAAAACAAGGTATCCCGATTATGCAATCATGTAGAAGAAAATGCTTACCCGTATGTGCACCAGCACCTTCATGAATAAATACCCATAATAGATAAAAGCATTTCTATCTAGTAGCAGTCCGTAACGTACGTTAAAGGTGGCATCTAAAACGCACCGTACACGTTTCGATATTCGTGCGATCTGAGTTAAGAAGATTCTGCAAAAGCATTTGATATGACGATTGAAACTTCTAAAATCTTATCAACCGATGATCTGAAAAGTCATATTCTCATTTTCAATAAATATTAAACTGGCTTGGAACCGTGATGGCGTATTCCAATTTCAGCAGTTGCGTTTTTTAATGATTTGAACTGTGCGTTTAGGTGCAGTGCATGTTCCTTTATCCACATCGAGACAGCTGAACCGATTGGGAGTTTATTCTGATTATAAAATGGGTAGCTGACGCTTGTTTTAATTAAGAAAATGTATCTTATACAATTATTTATTCGAGAGTCAGAGTCAGGAAGATAGATAGCAGTGGATTTAACTCAAACAGACCGTTATAATTATAATAATGCTCACTAATACACGTGAACGTAGCTGCTTTTCAATATGCATAAAACAAGCTTTATTCATTCAAACGCATTTTGCAGAAATAGTTTTTTTTCAGAAAAAATATCTTCCACCTCTTATTACTTCCAAATAGGGTCCCGGTCTGATCTAGGTTAGATGTGAATGTAGTAAGTACGATCGTCAAACGGCTCTTGTCATTTAGCCTTCTTGACAACAGGCCTCCTCAATTTGGCCTTGAACTGAGAAGAAGTCAACGTCATGTGAGAAGACACTTCGCAGACAAAGGCTTTTAGAAGGTACTTCAGTGAGGGTACATATTTCATCCTGCCTTTTACGTTCTTCAGACTGACCCGTTTACCCGAGTGCACACTGTAATTCTGAGTTGTTTGTCTGAATTGTCAAGGTTAAAGGGTCACATAGAGGAACTGATCAGGACAAACTATGGAAGAAAGATTTACTGACTGATGTGGATACGCGTTCAAATCCGTGCTTCGTGTTTCTGACAATTTTACCTATAGATTTTCGTCTCAGCCCATCCAACAAGTAGTTGCGTAGGCCTACTCTAAAAAAATAGAAGCAGCAGAAACTGAATCATCTCCGTTATTTTTCTTCATTTAACCAAATTATTGTTGGTATAAAAATAAAGACAAAAAAAAAATAATGGCATATAATAATTTGTACTTCCATCAATAATGATAACGGAGCTACAACACATCGCTGAAAGCCCGTTGCACATGGGGCGCCATTGCCCGACGCAGGGCTGACGTAGGAATACGTCAGAAACTGTAGCGGTATTTTTCGCACTTTGTGAGAGATATCGTGGGGTGTCGTGGTCGAGTGGATACGTCGCCAGGCTTTCGAACTCAAGGTCCGCGGTTCGAGTCCCGCCGCGGCACTAATGACCTTTGGCAAGACATTGATCTACATTTGCCACACTCAACCCGGGTGATGCAAATGGGTACGTTGTAACGTTCTGAACTTATTCTCAACTCATCCAAAATCATCTTTTCGGCTTGGATGTAATAATAATAAAGGGGTAATAATAAAGGCGCCTCGGAATATAATTTCTAGAAAGACGGCGCTATAGAAATGCCTATTATTATTACTATTAGTATCGTCCAAAAGGTGAACACAGATGGATCGGCGCGGGCATTGTCTGCCATTTCTGGCGATTGCTTTAATTTTCTCCTCAAGCTTTGTTAGTGCAGGCAGTAACGCAATCGAAATGACGAATGGCATGCAATGATGTCAATAAGGTCAAAAATGACACTCTGAACCATAAAGCTTGACCACAGATACAAACATGGAGCAATAAAAGTTAATGATAATAAGAGCGCGAAGACTCAGTGGTAAAGCAGTGGAGTTCAACCGGGAGGTCCCTGGTTCGGAACCAAGTCATGCGATAGTGCACTTTTGTAAGTCATTTTCCTCATTACCTAGTCCCTGGGATATAATTTAAAGCCGTCCGCGCCCTGGTTGTTCTCTTCCACGCATACACATGATATCTTAGCAGTCAGGTAAAACAAACAAGCAAAGAAATACACTGTAAAATATGTTAGAAACTTCTCGGTATTGAATGAAGATATAGTCGCCTACATTTACTTGAAGATACCGTGAAAGAGAAAGCATTTTCGTCTGTTTTCTTCGAACTCGACAGCTTTTGTGCAATCTTTCAACCCATCCTGCCCCCGTTGGACCTTCTTATATCACACCTGGGGCTCGTTTCTTAAAAACTTGTTTTCTACACCAACTGCTCAATTTCTATGACAAATTTGATTTCAGCCAATCAGATGCCATGATTTCAGTAGCTTATAACACTAGCTTGTAACTTGTTATTGATAACGAATTTTATGAAACAGGGCCCTGGAGTGCTAACATTAATCAGTAGACTACACTCCGAAATCAGACATGCCTCGAGAACTGGGGGAATTAGTTTGGGACAGGAAAATGGACAACGTAGATTCTCAAACACGCCTAAGGCCGAATGACCACTTTAAAAGTCTCGCGATGGACAGTTCACTGACGAGTAAATCCAAAAGAAATGTCAGAATAGTTTGAGGGCATGACAAGTACAAGAAAATGGCTCCCCAAGAAACCAAAGTCATCGAACAGATTTCATTTAAAATCTATTTTAAGATCATTTTTTTTTAACAGTTGGAAATTATTTTGAGCTGTTTTTCCTTCGGCGTCTTGGAAAGGATTTCGAAGCTTTTGGCGCCTTGGAATGCGTTTCATCTTCACCAGCGTGATCACTATCAACTTGATTCTAATCTGATCCATCAATATTATGGCTGCAGTCATTTAAACTTTGTAGCTCTTCATCCTGTATTGGTCTTCAATAAATAAAAGCAAAGTGTCAAGATATTTTAGGTTATGGAAAACAATCTTAATGTTCATTTCCAGCATATGGGTGGATGAGTCCTTTCACCAAAAGTTATATATATTTATATTGACCTAATACTTACATCAATAATAGCATAACAGAGCTGGTAGTTATCAAAGCTGGTAAGAATAACGACAAAGTACACGTTGATTTTTCTTTTCAGACAGGGGATTGTGTTTAGTATAAAGATTTGTCACGTATCAAAATTATATGAAATTAACTTTCTTAAACATGAGGATAGCATATAGGCTCTATCTTCTATTGCGACATGTCTGGTTACAAAGTGCAAAAAGGTCAGGTGTACTTTTTCTACCATTATGTAGAGTTCTAAACCTATTCATAGTATTACTATGACCGGCATGAACAAACCCGTATCAGTCATTTTGCGTAACAAAGTGTCTTAATTATGAGACTACGTATATTGCACGGTCTACTGCACCCAACTATAAAGCTAAGCCAGAGCACAGAGCCAGCTGGGCTCTGCTCAAGGCTTTACAAATTGTGGTATATTGTCAAATTGTCTGTGCCTAGAGACTAGGGCCAGCCAATGAAATGGAACCGGTCGATGAGGAGGAATTTGAATAATACGTCGGTTTCGAACCCGATCAAGGATCACGTATAAAATTGAACCAAACTGGGTGTTGGTTTCCAAATTGAGTGAACTATGCAAGGTAGTGAACTATATCACGTTACATACTAATAGCCCAATATAAATTGATGACAGAAAAGATGGAGCACCTAGGAGGTGGAGATGTTTAGAGCGAACGTGAGATATGCTGGAGAATCGAAGAGGGAAGGATTTCACGATGAAAGAAATAATTATATTCTTGTTTCTCCTACTGGTACACAATGCTGGAGTAAAAATTGCATAAATAGCACACAAATAATACATTGTAAACTGTTTTCAGGCTGTTAAAATATAAATATATTTTTTCTGATTTCGTTTATTTATTAAATCATATAATGCGTGATCTATTTATTCATTTGCTTAGATCGTTGTTGTTCTCCCAATCAGTTTCAAATTTAAAGCATAACCGTGACAATCACATTAATAATTGTACTTTCAAATTAATCTAACAGGCTTATCAGTCAAGCTTAAATAATTTCTTTTTCTGTATATATAGGTATGAAATACAATGTTAGGTCATGAGGGTGATATGTGATGACGGTGCGGAACTAAAGAAGAACAGTGCCCATAGAAAATTGATTGGTCTGTTATGCATTACTGATTTGCACCAAAGATACATTCATTTCCCACTCCATAATTATCTAACGATGCAAAACGGGGCCTAATTTTTTTCTTTTTAATTTGTTCATTATTTTGTTTTACTTTTTGGACGGGGTGGCCTTTCACTTTTTAAAATACGCTTGCTTACAATATCCACACAAAAATGCCTGTCGCGCCTCTCCAGCATCCATACAGCACCTCTACATCATCCCTCCAGCACCTCATGAGCCCCCTCACCCTCCAGCACCCCTCTAGCGCCCATCCAGGTCACTAGCATCCAAGGAGCCTTGAGTCTCGGGGCTATGTAACCTCTTTTCCTCAACACAGAGGCCTCATAGTACAAATCCCGCTTGGGTATTCCAAAATTCTATATTCAGCAGCATTCGACACTAATAAGCTTTTGGTTTCAAAATATCAAATTGATTATGGAATCAAATAGCAAGTTTTCTTTCCATCTGGATTAGCCGAGACCGATACTTCATAATGGTGTTTGAATAAATTGCAAGGCAATCATCTTGATGGTTGAATAAAACCGAACGGGATTTCTATGGACGAAATCCAATTCCCAAAAACCTAATTTACTGGAATTTAATTACCCGAAGCGAAGTATTAAGCCATAAATCTTGAGCCCGGGTTTCAAGTCGCTTTATATCAGACTTTATTTTTAATGTGTCCGTAACCTCATATGGGAATATATTTAGCTTCAATATCCTTTTCTTACCAGAAAACCTGAAATGCATTTTGTTTAAAGCTCTGATAGTGGACATACCTAAAGCCAGAGTAATAATATCCAAAGTCTAATGGAAGCACATAGAGACGTTATATCATGATGAATCATAACGACTGATTTCAAGTTCATTTCAAGTTAATTTTATTTTTGATTCAAAACCACAGAAAACATGATGTAACCTTTTGCATAGAAAAGAGAATGTGAAACGGATCGGATCTTTGTGATTTATTGTCGTATCTGTACATGGCCTTCAACTCTCTTGTGAAAAAATATTCGGGACCGCCACTCGTATCTAAATCTAGTGCCAACAATGGACTTGTGGCACTGTATAGAATCATTTTGTTGATAAAAAATGTTGCTATGAAGTAAAAAGGAAATGACGCCAATTATTTTCTAAAAAGTGATTTGTGCATATCGAGTCTCACTCAGAAAACCCAATTAATTTCCGAAATCATCATTTTTCGTAATGTATAGGTTGCTATGCAATTTCGGAGATAATTAATTGGTTGACGTTCAAAAGAAGTGCTCATTCATTACTTATCTCTTCAAGGTTTGATGGTTCAGCCTGAATGCATTCATTATGTACTCTTTATCTATGTTTCCTTCAAATTCAAATGATGTGGGAGCTAATTAGACTTATCCTACTTTTTAAGATTTATTTTTTCAAAGGTCGCTCTCCAATTTATTAATGCTCGTTCATATTTGACGCAACGAAACTGTTGCGTTTTTAAGATATGTTTTATGATGACGTTATTACGATAAAAATTTCTGAATCACATAACACATGGCTAAGTCAATACGTGCATATCCTATTGTGAGTGCAGCCGTCAATAATACTTTTTTTTCTTTTTTTTTCTTCGTGGTGGTGTACCCCATAATGTCTTAACTTGCCTTAAGAGTGATTTTAGATACTTTCACCGCCGCATCATCAACATCAATTCTATGTGTTGTTTTAAAGACATTCAAGTGAGGGGCATATCGGGTGTCTTAAACATATGCTGGATACACCCCGGACGGTGTCGATTCCTCAGCAATCACAGTGAGTCTGTTTGAGACAAATCTTAAGAAATCATCGTTATCCAGGAGATATTATTTGACCCCAGTTAATTATTCACCTGTCCATATTCTTCATTAGCTGGACAGAGCCTTTCATATTCGCACAAATTCATAAATAAATTTAAAAATCAAATCAAATACCGAACAGGATTTATCTTTATAGTTGCAGAGGGCAGAGGGGAAATAGGTTATGTATATCTTGAAACCCACGTCCAAGGTATGACTCCCAAGGTATAATTAGAGTCTTGAGGCATGGACTATACGATTGCCGACCCAGATTGATAAGCCGATTTCCATGTAGAAGACAAGATAATATATAGGACAGGAATTATTTTAAAGACCTTTCAAAATGTCAGCTTTGCATTTTTGTTTTCTTCAAGTCGCCGCTACACATTATTTGAGATGAGTGAGTATGCAGGCGATACTGCTATCACCGTACAAATGCGGTTCATGTCGTGTTTCGTTCGGTGGCTAAGCCTCCTGGATGTTGCTAATATTCTCTATATATGAGTATCCATTACAAGTGTTTACGTTTGGGATATCCATTTAAATCCCCGTCATCTAAAAAGGGCATGTCCCCCAAAGTCTTTTTGATCACAATAGCAATAATAGGTCGGTTGGTTAGTTGGTTTGTTTTAATCGACTGCTAATAAAGCGTATGCTTATAATGAAGCAACCAGGGGACCGACAGCTTCAAGTCATCTCCGAGGGACTTGGTAATGAGGACTAATGCCTTACCAAAGGGTACTAACGCATCGACTTGGTTTCGAACCCTGGACCTCCCGGTTAAGAGACAACTGCTCTATCACTGAGCCATCACGCCTCCTTAAAGTGGTATTTTGTGCAAACAAACAAGGTACATTTTTGGAAAAAGTAATATGAATTTCAAAATGCATATTCCAGTACCAGTTTTATTGTTTTGTATTTTATTTCCTTTTCCTCTTGGAAATGTATGTGTCTTATAACCCAGAGAACATTAAATCCGCTCATGTTGCACAGCGTTGCCTTTAAATAACATGTCAAAAAAGTGGGGTAGGCTATTTTTAAAAAAATGAAAAAATAAAAAAATGCGGCGGTATTCATTATACATCACGTATTCCTCGTCATAATCTGAACGAAACTTTACCTGGAATGACATGAGAATATAAACTAGGGAGTGTTTCACAAAGTCAAACGTTACTCTAAGTTGGACTTAAAACAAATGGAGAGCCATTTTGTAGCCTTAAAATAAAATATATTCAAAAGCGAAAATTCAAGTATTTTAGACTTTTTATAAATTCCACATCAAGAAGATGACATCTCCCTGATAATTGAAAATATGAAAGATTTGAATCAACATTTTGTATGATTTTTAAAATAACATTTACAAAATTTTTCCAAAGATGCTAACGGCTTTCCATAATTGTTAAGTCTAACTTAGAGATAAGTTAAACTTAGGATCTTTGTGACCCCCCCCCCCCCCCCCCCCCCGATGTTAAA
>BEXV01000915.1:127736-140551 GCA_003118195.1 Hemicentrotus pulcherrimus
AAAGAATGAAAATAAATAGCATACCTGATGTAGAATATTCTGAGGGACAATTTGATCTTTGCTCAGCGTCCACCAGCAATCACTCCCATGATGCTTCACTAGATCAGTCACATGATCTACAAGTTCCCTGGTTAACAACAAACAAAATATTCATATCAGTGACAAAAATCCATGGGAACCGTGAGCAATTTACATGAATTCAATTCAATTCAATTCAAATTTTATTGGTCTAAAAGGAAATTTGTTTTTACATGCATTATTCACAGAGAAAATATAAATAAGATATATATGTGACATTATACATACAACATAAAACGAGTATAGAGAAAACAAACGTATAGCACTTTAACAACATCATTATATCAATATTTTCTCTGAAAAGCTACAAATGAGCTCTGGTAAATAGGCCTTTTTCGTAATTTAATCAAAAGTGAATGCTCAAATCTTTGAGTGCCTCATTACAATTATTTCATTCACCTGTTACAAATAATTGTGTTACGAATAATTATATTTCAATAGTCAGGATGCGAATTGCATGCATTACATGTTGTAAGATACATGTAGGACAAGCCATAATGTTTGTTTAGATGGCAGGAATACTTCAAAAATATCTCTATTAAAGCGATCTGCAGATACATTACTTGAACTATTCTTAAAATCAATTATATTTTCATACATGTTCTTACCTATTGTTTATTGCTGCTATGAACTTATGTTCAAGATTTTGTTACTAATATTTGTTAAACTATAATGTTCCTCATAATGTTTAACATGGCCTTATGGAAGACCACCATTATTGGTGATAATGAGTCGCCGAAACTAAATATCAGAAATAAAATAAAAATTACTTTGCTGAACTAATTTCCTTCAACTTACTTGGTAAGTATAGGTTCATCGGTATGTTTGTTATAGACGACAGGGATCGGTACACCCCAGACTCTTTGACGTGATATACACCAGAAGGTCCTAGCTGCCAGTTGAGTTCGCATTGTAGCTCTTCCATACACTGGTCTCATATCGATCTCATCTAGACACTCCTAAAACAAACAACAGTCAAATGAATTGAATTGACATTTATTTCAATCATCATGAAAATATGTTATACAAAGATAAAAGATGTAGTATCATAACCGATATCACAATAACAAACTAACATATACATTGACATAATAACATTCAAAATATAAAGCAAATATAAAAGTATAAACCATAGCACGAATGGGAAATGGTGCACCAATAAAAGCCAACAAGGCTTGACAATTGAATGCACCAGGTTCATTCATTCATAAACATTATTTCGATCTCCTCAAAAAAAAGTTCTGCAATTCAAGTTTGACGCAAAAAATTCTCTCTTTTTACTATATTATCATACTTGAATTATGTATCATTGAAAAGCCTGTTAATTCCTCTTTGCAATGACGCCCTGTTTGTACTGATTATTTCATCACAGAAGGTGCAGTACACCTCAATATGGGGCAGAGCTGAAAACGAAATGATGCAAATGCGTTGTTATTGTCAACAGTGAATTCTTTATTTGTTGGAGGACGGATTGTGTTTAATGATAGTGGGTGGTATTTAAGAAAGGGAACTAACTTCAGTCCATGGTTTAATCCACCGTCTAAGTATCGAATGCCAAGTGGCCATATGAATATATTCTAGAATAATGTGATATGTTTCTAAATTACCATGATAACACAATTATATCATGGTTATAAAGTTGTTTATTAATTATTTTATTACATTTTATTTCAATTTAGTGACAGTTTAGATTATTCAAAAACATATTCATACGGACACTTAGCATTCCATACTAAGTCGGTGGATTCAACCATGGACTAAAGTTAGTCCACTTTCGAGAATATCACCCATTGAGGCAGTCATCGGAGAATAACATGTAAAGTGACAGCAGACTACATCTCCATTGTATAAACTGTATAAACTGGTTTTTAACTGGACTTACTGAACTAGATTTTAATAAACATAGAAGGAGTTAAACACTACTTAGACTGGAGTTGCAGTCTAATTCAGGTTGAATTTAACTCTAGTTATCTTAGACTGGAGTTTAAGTCAAACCCAATTTCCGAAAACGGGCCACTGAGGATGATTCTATAAGGCTAGCAGTATTAATAAACCTCTGTCTACTAGACTAACAAAGGCTGTATCTCTAAGACTAGCAGTATTAATAAACCATTGTCTACTAGACTAACCGAGGCTGTATCTCTAAGACTAGCAGTATTGATAAACCACTGTTTACTAGCCCTGATGATGATAGGTTTCTTGGTTCTCCAGTCATATGGGTAGCTATGTTCATAGTCCTCCTGATGAAGTAGATTCTTGGACGATGCCAGCATGTCGATTACTGTACAAAACAAAACAAAACAAAACATATCATCAGTAAATATCATTGCATAGATCTTTGCAATATACCAGTTTGCAGACAGCATATGGTACTCATCAGGCCCTCAATACAATTCAATTTTTTTGTTTTCAATATCTCGACCCTGCTTTATAAAGAGTTGGGACATATCCAAATTAATTGTAAGTGCTCTAATCAATCACAAGCTTGCATTCCCATATTGATATGAATCACAAATAAGTTGGGACTAATAAGACAGGGCACAGAGCTCCCTTGATGGTGAACTAGAGATTTTGGCCATACATTTCTTTGTATTCAAGTTTTGTCACGGTCTATCACTGTATCCGTAACGGGCCATATAACGCGCAATATCTGAACAAGCACCATCGTTCATGTACCTGTTTGGTTTGCATCCAGAAGAACATTCTTTCCTCTCAGTTCCTCCCTTACATCATCGGTATAGAACCCCTCGTTGTCTACCTGGCATGTCTGATGATAAAAATCACAATAATAAAAATCCTCATCATCGTCATCGTTGATGTCGTCGTCATCATCATCAACATTATCATTGTTAATGTCGTCATCATTTTTGTCATCCTCGTCATCCTCGTCATCATCACCATCACCATCATCATCATCACCATCCTCATCATCACCATCATCATCCTCATCATCACCATCATCATCCTCATCACTATCATCATCATCATCATCATCATTCATCATCATTATCATTCATCAACAACATCATCATCATCATCATCATCATCATCATCATCATCATCATCATCATCATCATCATCAATATCATCATTATCATCTTCATCATGATTATTTGTAAAGCGTAGGGTTTAATGGTGGCAAGAGGAAACTGTTTCATAGTTTTGAACAGCTACATACCACTTTGAGGTTGTGCTGTATTGCTACTCCATAGTCTTCTGCACCGTGTGCTGGGGCTGTGTGAATCAGACCGGTACCCAAACCCATCTTGACATGGTTAGCAGCAAGTAATGGCACATGATGACATGGATCCATTGGATGATACAGGGAACACCCTTCAAGGCACCTTCCTGTACACAAGGTGAAAAAGGAGAGGTAGATCAAGGTGAATCAATCACCGCTTCACTTTTATCCTCCAAACCAACTACTTTTATACAAATAAAATGTCAAAATGTCGGGTTACAATGTTTCTCTAGTAACCTCTTTCTCTCTCTCTATCTCTTTTCCTCTGTTTGTCTCCCCTTCTCTTTCTCTCTCTCTTTCTATGTTGATCTGTCTCCTTTATTATCAAAAAAGTTGATCAGCACTGACAACTATTAATCAACAAAAAAAATATTTTGTTATCATAAACTGTATTTTTTCATTTTTTTTTATAAACCAATACGAAACTTGATTCAATATTCTATAACACGATGTTAACAAATATACAGATCTAAAGCAATTCTGTATTTTTTATTCATAGATTTGTTATAGGAATATGAATTTTGATTGATTTTAATTAGTCAGCCCTTTTTACAAATAATACTGATATTATTTACAGATCTTTTAAAAATGAGTTTATGTTATATCTACCTGAGAAAGTCGTAATAATCCTAAGATCTCTTCCCCAAACTTCTTTCAGATCTGCTACTCTATCGGTAGCAATTATCAGCCTATCATCAGTCCCCTTGCATTCAAACAAGCAGTAGTCTTTATCAGCCATGTAACAGACCGCCTGATTGGCTGGAATAGTCCAGGGGGTTGTAGTCCATATAACAACAGCTGCATTGTCTGTATTGCCTGCAAGATAATTAAAACAATATCTTTATAAGATGATGACATGGATCCTGATCAAATGATTGGTTGAAAGCGTACAAGTGACCACGCATTTATTTTGCGTAACGCATAGATTTTGGATAATGACCGGTCATTATCCAATTCAAATGACCGGTCGTTAGTAAAATCATGTTTAAAAAACATCATTTCATATAACAAATACAACATAATCTTATAAAACAAATAATACACAGCATTTTGTTCGTGCATTAGTAAAATTACCCACACTCGGTACCTTCAAAACAGTCAAAACACCCTCGGCTAAAGGGTACCTTGTGTGGGTAATTCTTACTAATGCACTCACTGCTGTGTATTATTTGAATATTATCATTTCAATATACAATGGCAAAATAAATGAAGGGAATGCTACTACAAGCAATAGTTTCAAGTCCACAGGTACAAGACATGATGGCTCAGTTGTAGAGCAGTGGTCTCGTAACCTAAAGGTACCAGGTTAAAACCTAATTCAATATGCTAGTTCCTTTGGTAAGGCATTAATCCTCGTTTCCAAGTCTGTGAGAGAGGACTTAAAGCCACCGGTCCCCTGGTTGCTTACTTACAAGCATACACATTCCTTCTTAGAAGTCGGGTAAAACAAACAGACCTAAAAAAGCAGTGAAAGCACTGTGATGTATTGGTAAGGCCCTTGACTTCCATAGGAGCATACAAGAGGTCTAGGAATCGCTCTTTCCTTTGTGTTTTAATTCCTCTTTTGGACAAAGTGTTAACCTAAAGTTTTCCCTCTCAAACATGGAGTATTAAATGGGTACCTGGCAGTGCTGGTAATAACCACAGGGTCCTGGGGAAGAGCAGTATTAGTGCTGAGGTGGCTACCCCAAACTAACAACACCAAATGATAATGATAATTATCGTTAGACCAAAATGATAACAATGTATTATTACCCCAGTCACTGGATTCAATTATAATTCTGCACTTTACAGTGCACACTCTACACTCCTCTAGGGAGCATTCCAGTCGGTTGTCATGGTACAGACATCTACATGATAATCCAGGCAGGATGGCATTTGCACCCTACCAAGGCCTCTATTCAATACAATACTTTTGTCAGAAATATGAGTATTTTAGGTAGCTTTTGGCCCCAGGTAAAATACTTGGCAAGCTTTGGTATCCAGTTGAGAGTTTTGGGCCAAGTTTTTTACCCTTAACTTAAGACAGCTACCAAAGAGATTTCAACCAATAATTTGGAGGGGTTGAATGGGAGGCATATCGTTTTCATATACAGTCATTATAAGCTCATGAGCAATTATATTAGCGTGCATTTTATGAGACGTGTTAATTGCCAAAATTTGGGATTGACTATGTAGAAATATGAGTCATTCAGGTGCTTTTGCAGAAATGGTAAGATACAACAATATTTCTTGTCAGCACCAAACCCTTCATACAAAGTAATTATAAGTAGGAAGCAAACAAGATCACTTTTACCCAAGGCATCAGCTAGTAGAGTTGATGGAGCATGGATTGAAAACTTGACATAGATGGCTGGCGAGATATGACGAGGGTTGTATTCCAATTCAGCCTCAGCTAGTGCAGTTCTGCAAACCAATTCACAAAATCAGAAACTTGATCAGTTTCAGGAGGCGTTTTGCAAAAGAAATTGACCACAAAAGTATTGACGACTATTTCAACAAGCAGTAGGCTGACATTAGCTGACTTTCATGACATTGACAATGTGTACATTGTATGTGAAATATAATAGTATACTCCAAAACAATAAGACGGACTAGGTTCTAAATCCATTGTTGATGATTAACATGTCATCCGTGCAAGAATAATTTCTATGAAAACCAAGTAAATGATCCTTTATTTATAATCTCTTGATAACGCTGAGCCAGGGTTCAATCGCTAGATGTACCGGTAGTCCTTCTCAGCCTCTACTTTTGAAGTTCTATCAGGAACTTGATCCTTTTGTGAATATTCAACTACCATACTACTACCATCATTATTTTCAACCAATGTAAGCAAACATTCCTCATACATTCTTTTTAAACTGCATATATGTAAACATTGTATTAAAAAAATAGGCTACCCCAAGGAAGTGTCCTGGACCCAACCTATTTCACATCTACGTGAATGACTAAACAATTCCCCCTCACACGGGTAATTCATTTATGCAGATGACATGTGTATCATCACACAAACTGTGGAATTACCTGATAAATCATGCGACAATCATGCGAAAATCATGTGACGACCATGTGACCATCATGTGACAACCATGTGAGGACCTTACCTTGATGATGGAGACCAGTTGACAGGTTTCACGTCCCTATAGATGAAACCCTAACGGTAAGAGAAATTAGACAGTATTAAGCTCATATGCCTGTCTCCCCCCCCCCAAAAAAAAAAAAANAAATAAATGGACTTAAATACAAGAATGGTGCAAGAATGTAATTGATAAAACTTCCTGAGGTCCAGGAAATTCTGTATAAATTGTATGGGACATTTTCTAGCCATTAAAGAAAATGACGCAGCAATGAAGATTTGCCTTATACATGTAGTTACAGTAAAATACTACCAGGGAGCCCTACATAAAGGGAGCCCTACACAACTAACTATGTATGTGTGAAAAATATTGGATACTTTGGATGGACAGTCTGCATAAATTATTGGAAGAGAGAGGAGTGAAAGAACTGGGAGTGGTACTAATACAGAAGGCTAGGAGCCGAGGGTTGTGGAACAGCATGATCGCCAAAGTCAATGGATATGGCACTTAGAAAGAGAAAGAGAGAGAGAGAGAGATAACAGAATAGACTTGTTTCATACAGAAGTTGTATAAACAATATTTGCAATATTACTAAATTTAGCCTGTAGATTGAGTGTATGATCAAACATTTTATTAAATACAAAGTTAGGTATGGGGTCATGAATTTGGTTCAAATGAACATACAGTATTGGAAGCATATGCGATCCTGCGATATTCGGTGATCGTTGTCGCAGTTGAAATCGAGTCTAAAGTTATGCAATTGTAAATAATAATCTCTTTATGTTGTATAGCTCCCTCTCCAGGTCAAGATATCAATTAAGCTATTAAACAATATTTCTTGACTAAAATCGACTGATTAACTATTCCCATTTGGAAATTATATCACAACTACATATTCTGAAATTTTCATGGTCGTAGCTACCATTGTACGGCCGTAGGAGCATGAAAATTATCAAAATTTAACAAGAGTACTGGTAAATTTGTATACCTATTTTTTCTCGAAAGCAGAAGTATTTTAGTGCTTATAATACATCCACAGGGGCATCCAAATATATCAAAATTGTAAAAAAATCACTATCCACCCAATTTTCAAAATTTCCCAAAAAATGTGTATTACCTATTATTTAATTTTTTAGTACGAGGCAAATGGGAGGGGAGCTTGCAAGTTACGTCACAGAGTTGCCAATTTGTATTTGATTGATCGCACCATCAAATATTCATAACTTATTTATTATCAATCGGTTTTTGCTCAAACTCTCACTGGCCTGTTTCTCCCATTCTGCTGCTTCTATTATTAAGAATAATTCAATATCAGAGTTGACTTTCCCTTTAAATGTCAAATCCATCCGAAAAAACTCAGGTACACATGTAGGAACACAGTCATTATTTATACCTTCTGATACATGTCATGGAAGAGCTGTAGTTGTGACGCTTCATATTCTTTGTCGAATGTGTAGTAACAATTATCCCTGTCAAAAGACAAAAACAGAAAAAGTACATATGAAAATTGTGAAAAACCTACATGTTCATATATCTTACTTAAAAATGTATCGAATTGTATTGTGGTAAACCTGAAATTTTGAATCATGAGGAACAAGCACAAATACCTGATGCATCAGAAATCTAGTTTTGATCTTATTCATCTAAAATAAGTTTCAGGATCTAAATAAATATCTGCTGCTAACCTTGACCCTAACCCTCATTCTGACCTTAACCCTGACCAGAACCTTAACCTAATTACTCAACATAACCCTGCTCCTAACCCTAACACAAACTTAAACCCTAACCCAAACTATAACCCCAACCCTAATCCTAACCCCAAACTTGACCCTAACCCAAGCCTTAAACCTAATACTACCCCTAACCATAACCTTAACCCCAATGTATTGCAATGATGTGTGGTTAAGTATTCTGCAGGACAGAATTATCAACCAACCTCAAGAATATTTCAATCTGAATAAATCTGGGACCCGTTTCACAAAGCCTTTTTTCAATGACAAAAATCAGTGACAAATCTGTTGATAACCAATCAGAAGCAAGGATTTCAGTGGCTTATAACACAAATTGTCATTTGTCACTGATGACAAGTTTTGGGAAACACCCACCACTTGTGAGGGGATTTAAAGTGACTCACCAGTCTGCCATGATCCCCCATCTCTTGAATGCAGTCATCTGGCTCTCGATTGCTTTCAATGCAAATTTTCTAGCTGAATAAAAATAAATTATTAAAACAACAAACAATCATAATAATAATGTTTTAAAGTCCACTCCAAATGATATGAAGTTAAACCAAAATGGAAATTCTTTTTGCCCAATTGATCGTGAGTCCGGCAGCCACTGAGCAGCGCCAGATCGACGTTGCTCTATCCCTTATTGTTGAACGCCAAACAAGGTATGCCATGCAGTATTTTACATTTTTTATACTACCCTTGTAAAAAAAGAATCTGTTCCGTCATCAATAACTAAGATATTGAAAGTTTTTGATATTTACTGTACAGAGGAAATTGGAGAAAAGCTCACAAAATATCTTACAGTGTTGCCAATTTGCTAACCAAGGTTAACCCATTGACTACTAAATTGTATATGTCTCACAGGCTTACCACAGGGACCACCAGGTTCCCGTAAGCAAAGGGTTAATATCAGGCTGGACTTCCCCCTAAAGTAAACACCTAAAATAAATATTTCATCCTGTATATTACAGATTCAATGTCGCTATACTATATCAAAAATATAAGCTTCATATGTTCAGATATGGCAAGTTTACATACATGTACATGTACATTCTCAATCAACAAACAAGTGACTGGCAAATAAACTAATCGACGCATCCGTAATCCCTCACAAAGAATACGGCAAGGCGCGAAACGCAGGGCCGACTTGCGTTCCCTGCAAAAGGCTTGATATATACTTCATTTCCTTAATTATCCTTCAGCCCATGTTCGGTAAACTTTGAAACGTTCTTCCTGTTCACAAGTTATGTTTTTAGGTTATTGGTATAACGTATATCTTTTATTTAAAGATAAAAAAACACGGTTCTTACCTTGATATCTAATTTGCAAAGCAGAAAGCTTTCTGAAATCTTCCCTGGACTCTGTGAGAGCTTTGAGTTCAATGGGAAGACCATGGCAGTCCCATCCAGGCACATAGTGAACCTTGTATCCTCTCATCAACTTGTAACGGTTGATGATATCTTTCAGAATCTAATCAAAATAAAATATTCAGTGAGAATTTTGAGTTCAATGGGGTGACCATGGCAGTCCCATCCAGGAACATACTTGTATCCTCTCATCAACTTGTAACCCTTGATAATATCTTTTAGAATCTAATCAAAATAAAATATTCAGTGACAATCTTTAGGCGATCTTCAACACCTCGAGATTAGCCATATACATGTAACCAGCTATCTCTGATTTGGGAAATAATCCTGAAGTTACAAATCACGTCTTCATCAGCTCGAGATTAGACCTGGAAACTTGAAACTCGACCTTGAGAAATTAGCTTGAGATATTTTGCTCAGCATTGGCACTTAGTGCGAGCGAGTCTTCGGTCTGGTGAGGACGCACAGGACAAATAACTGGATATTTTGCCAAATAGTGGGATATTTTGCAAACTATCCCAAGATATATTGGGATTACAATCCCGACCAAATATCCCACTAATTGCAACTTCGGGCTGATGAAGAGGCAAATGAGCTGGATAGTTTCCAATCGGGATAGTTCATATAGCAGGATATTTGGCAATCTCGAGGTAGTGAAGACAGGCCTACTGATAAAATTGTTGTGTCAAGAAATGGTGGGTATGTGGAGGAGTGTTGGGGGATGGTCCCTGAAAATGCTTACCTTATTCAAAGCATGACCAACATGCACATCTCCATTAGCGTAAGGTGGACCATCATGTAAGGTAAAAATCTTCTCTCTCTGACTGTCCTTTTGCCACACATACAGCTCACTGAATCCACAAGCCTGGTACAAACACAGATATAGGTCATTAAGAAAATTATATACCGGTATTACACAATTTCTATTGAATGTGTCACCTACATGTATGCTTAGATGAAGTGTGTGTCAGTTATGTGTGAAGTGCGTCACCTGTATAAAGCATGACATGTTAGTGTGTTAATTTGTAATATGAGATTGTGTATGGTCAGCACCATTGCGATCTCTGCTTAAAAATATATCCCCTTTGCAGCCAACATCAAATTCCGTAGAACTTTGCAGGAATTATGAATATGTCACGTATGTCCTATAGATGTGTGAAATTTAAACATTAGCAGTGTGCAAGTATTAAAATTGTGCTAGGAAGCCCGTTTACCTTCAAGACTTCACTAGGCACTATTGAGCAACTGACCGACATATTTTTTTTCTTTGGTAATAACAAGCTGTACATGAAACAATAACCTACTACTTGTAAAGGCCAAAATTAAACTGATTGAATTTTTGTGCAGCATAAAACTCACTACTATTCAGTGAAAGGGTCTGAAAATCACACTATTACTTAGGTGATTGCAATTATTAATTTATTGAATTTTCTCCACAAAAAAATAATATAAAAGAAAATAAGCAGAAGGAAAGGGGATGAAAAGAGAAAGAATCCTAAAAATAGTCATTAATGACATGAAATTGCACATATGTTCATGTATATATATATATATATATAATTCATAAAAGTGTGTGGCAAAAATAGTCAACTGTGACTGATTGCCAAACAAAATGAAATCAAGAAGAAGAAGAAGAAGCAATCACTTAAGTTGATTCTACAACTACAGTAATAGTCATTATCACCCCATTAAAAGCCATTTTAAAGCCCTTTTGTTTAGAGGGAAGTTCTGAATTAGTATTGTTGTTCAAATCATCGAAAATGCCATAGGAATTTAACCATTGGAATTTAGCGCGTTTACTCACTGTACAGCAATCAATGCAGAAAGTTCTACTTGGCTCGTTATCTTACTGTACAGCGCTCAGTGCAGGAAGTTCTATGTGCTGTGTGTACGTGCAACAGCTGTATACTGTACTCACGTCGGTGGCCGAGATCGCAATACCTCCACTTCTCGGCCGCCGTACGTAAACATGATGACATTGGTTAGAAAAAGGATTGCCTTGTCCTGAAAAAATGCCTGAAATTCTACAAAATGAGCTTTAATGGTGGCCTTGGCCTTGGACTAGATATTCTGCATGAAGAAAATATTTTTTATCATTTTACTTTTAATAGTGTCTAGACTCTATATTTTTTATCCATTTATTAGACTTGTTTGGAGCATTTTTAAGATGTTCTACTTCTAAACTGAAGTTTTTACTAGATCTATAAATCTGGGAAGCAATTGTAGCAATAAAAATAAAAATTATTAATTATAAATTCATAATATACAAAGTAAACTTTTGTTGCAATGAGTGACATCAGAGAAACATCAGAGACTGAAGCTTTCGCCTTTCGGTTTATCCCGATGAGCTCAGTAGACATTGAGTGATTTCAAGTTGGGTGTTAGTGTTAGTGTTAGTGTTAAGAGCAGCCAAGAGCTCTTAAATCGAGCGAAACATTTGCGGATGAAATCAAGAGCCCGATACCGATATCAAAATCGATAGCTTAACACCAGCTGTGACATCACCACATACTTGATTTCACGACGATGATTTAAAAATAGTACATAAAAACTAAAGATATCATGAAAAGTACAGAATAATTTTACACCTTTTCCTCTGGTCTTATAAAATAACTCATTTTACACAAAAGAATATAGACTAGATCTATGTATTACCCGTTTCACATATTTGTATTTGATCGTCAGACAATAAATTGGCGTTGATCGTGCGTTGACTGTTGAGCGGTACAACAATAACACCGAACTGGAAATCAACATTTGCTTAATCCCTAGGGGCTAGTGTTAGTGAATAGGACATTTGTACGTAAAATATTAACACCAGCCACAAAGTCAAAGTTCGATTCAGCAGACGACAATTTTGCAAAATCGATAACACTAGCTTAGTAGCTACCGGAAGTTGACTATATTCAGAGGTCAAAGCCTTAACACAAGCTGATTTCCATTTCGGTGTTTAGGCTGGTGTTAGTGTTTATTAAACACTAACACCAACCTTAAACACCCAACTTGAAATCACTCAATGTCGGTTACGTGCGACATCAAATCAGGCATGTGGGACTGAAATTAAGGCCCCTTCACCGTGGTACAAGCTAGGCATGTGCACGTAGCCCGGAGCGCCGGGGATAAATAAAGCAACGTACCGATTGAACTGACTGCTCCCTGTTCCCTGCACCCCATAGCTCAAAAGAAGTGTTTGGTAGATTCAACGTGTCGCTGTATCTACTACTTTTATGACGTCTGAGAGTTTGATGGAACCTCAACAATCCACAACACGTTTTAAATCGTTGAATTGTTCGTGTTGCTTCTTTATAAAGTTGCATTTTGA
>BEXV01000916.1:18034-50909 GCA_003118195.1 Hemicentrotus pulcherrimus
TATTTTAACCATCATACCTTGTAAATGACCTGCAATTCAGCTTCGGCTGCCATAATGTCATGTGAATAAAACCTTTATTGAATTGAATTGAATTGAATTGAATAAACAGAGGGCACCGGGAGCGCAGTCTCTCTTTCCAAGTCAAAAACATGAAAAGTGCATGAAGAAGTCTAGACAATATTTGGGCACATCAGTGGTCACATATGATATTTGCAGACCTTGCTGCCTAAACATGAGGATATCGGACACCTCTCTCCTACAATATGAGATGATGGTTGCCCAAATATTTTTAGAACTCTTACGATCCTCAGGATGGGGACAGGGGAGCAATGATAAGACAGGATAATATATATTATGATAGTGCCAAAAGAGGGATCGAGTAATCTGTTATGAATCCACTGTCGGATTAGTGATCGACATTGTTTCCTCAATCTTAGGTGCTCTGTCTTGATGCAAACCTACCAAACATAGAGTTAAAAAAAAATGATTTTCCCAATTTTTATCCCAAGGAGATCATTGATCAGTCAAGATGGGTAAGAGGGTTGCAATCATTGGTGCTGGAGCTAGTGGACTGGCTGCCATTAAATGCTGTCTAGATGAAGGTCTGCAACCAGTGTGCTTTGAGAAAGCAGATAACATCGGAGGACTGTGGTATTATCGCGAGGAACGGGAGGATCAAGGATGTGTCTTTGAGTCAACAGTTATCAACACAAGCAAAGAGATCATGTGCTTTAGGTGGGTCTGTCGTACATGTAGACCTAGGCCCCCGGCCCCCCCACTCAGGGGTCGGAATGACCGCATGCGTGTTGCCAAAATGTCTGGTAAAGGGGTACTTTTCGTGCCACAAAGTCTGGCCCCAGAATTGTGAAAAAAAGGGGGTGTATTTGACTTTTTAACCAGAGAATTCTTCAAAAAGGGGGTGTTTTTTCTTTTTTTTCTCTCATCTCTTTGGACTCCGGAGAAATTATTTCGAATTTAGGGGGTACTTTGAGCATTTTTCCTGATTTAGGGGGGTCTCCAAGGCAGGAAAAGCCAGCGAAAAGCCTGCGAAAGGGGGGTTTGAAAATGTTGGCAGTCCTCAGATAGTCTAAATTGTCTAGTCAGTCTAAATTGTTCTATATGTACATGTATTTACAGCAGGTTGACTGTGGTAAAAAGCACTGAGCATTGTTTTTGTCAAAACTTAAAAGTAGAAATTCGTACATGTCTTTGATAAGAGTCATATAGGAAGCATATAGGTATAAGCCTCTATGGTATGTCAATGCACAATCGTTTATGCCAACATGGCCCACAATTTGGCATGCAACCAACTTGCAAATACAAAAAATACATTGGTTGCTAGCAGAAAATGCAGGATAAGCACCAGGAGGCAAGTGGGAGTAGTGGTGAAGTGCTTGTGAGGGTGCTCCAAGGCAGGGCAGTGTGAGACCATCATTTGTTACAGAGTGGCTTATTATGATATCAATGAAGTCTGTTGTGCTGTGATCAAATCGAAGTGTTCCATGGGAATTATTCACTTAAAAGAAAGCACTGTACAAATAATGATATTACAAAAAAAACGTTCACAACACATAGATCTGCATATCTAGGTCTTGGATCACAAAATGCGACACAAAATTGAGGATGATGGTCATTATGGTAGGTTTGAAGTTCAGCCTTCTTACATTGTAGAAAGGGATCATGCTCCTTATATCAAAAAGTGACATTGGCATTACAAATTATCAAAAATGTTTCCGCCCTAACTTAAAGTTAACAATAGTTTATTTTTACTAACTGTTCTATAAATCAAAGCTACGAGTGTTGTAGACTAAACAATAAACATATTTGTTTGAAAGTTCATTGCAAATTATGAAATGAAGTATCATATACAAGTTAGTCATACCATCCACCAGACAATTCGATTTATAACCCCAATTTTTTTCAAGCAGCACATTTCATAAAAAGGGTATTGAATTAAATAACAAAGAATAGGAAAATATATTTGGTGTGTTTGCACATAATTGACCTTTGGTAATTCTGATTAGCTAGATACAAATCTTTATTAAGGCTCAAGGTACAAGTAGAACTCTTTGGTGATTAAGGCCAAGGATAACCTCAGTTCAAGTAAAGTTATGTCATTTTCCCCAAATTAGCATTCAGTTACTTTGGCCCGTCAGAAGCCCAAGTATACAAAGAAAACAAAGGGTCCACATGCTTGTTGTTGTTATTTTTTTTAATCTAATGGGCCACTGTTTAAGGATGCGACCATGTGATGTCTGGTAGAATAAAACCATAACAGGATTTAGATACAAATAAAGCTCAGAATGCCCATTAGAAATCAAAATGAATGTAATTTGCATTAGATTTGCCAGAAATGTAGAGAAATGTATACTAATGGACCTCAAATTTTAAAAGGGTCCATGTGCCCCCCTTTTTGTTGTTATTAACTTCATCACAATGAGGTGGAAGGCATACCGAATACCGAATTTTAAAGATGATTACACTTACGTGATCATTAAAAAAACCAACCATGGTTATTACCCCTTCATGTCTGGACAAAGCTTTAATATATACCCGTACCATGGTGGAATTCAGTGAAAATTAATATATAGCAGGACAGTGAAAAAAAAAAAAGACTTTTTGTGTTTGTACAAGCTCTTTTTTTAAAACTTGCTAATAAGACACAAAATGAGGTTTCAGTCTAGTTTGTAAAGTGTCTGCTCTTACTGAATCTTCATTTCCAGTGACTTCCCCATTCCAGAAGACTTTCCAAACTTCATGCACAACAAACTTGTTCTGAAATACTACCAGCTCTTCTGTGACCGCTTTGATCTTCGGAAGTACATCCGCTTTCACACTAAAGTGGACTTGGCTGTCTTTGCAGACGACTACAAGGAAACAGGAAAATGGAAAGTTACAACAACACGTCAAGATACTGGCAAGCCAGTCACTGAGATATATGATGCCATTCTTGTGTGCACAGGACATCACTGCACACCATACATCCCAGAGTTTAAAGGTGAGGATGTGAAGGGAAAAATGTATTACTGGTAGTCTGATTGCCTCTTAATGTTTTAAGAATTGAGGAACAATGCTAGCTCACATATACATGTTTATGCTCAGTTCAAAAAAGATTATTCTAACTTTACATGCTACCTTTGTGTATATATTACGAAATGACTTTCTAAAAACTTATTTCATACGCCAGGATTTTCTTGTGTATACACAGATTATGCTTTTTTGATATATGTTCAGTTCATAATGTGCCTGGTCATGAATGATGGGGCTCTGTCACTCTTGATGGGTTGAGACATATCCCACTGCTGACACTAATGACATACATAACAGGTGATTTACAGTAGGTGGTTCGCAGGGCGACACAGTAATTTAGAATGATCGTGAAAGGCAGCAATTCTTTCACATCTGCCTTAGATTTTAACATACGTGCATTTCTAAGAGTAAAACATTGCATCATATTTTGTTGTTCTAATATCATTTTTAGGACTGAAAGAGTTCAAAGGTCGAGTCCTCCACACACATGATTACTTGACGCCTAAAGGATTTGAGAATAAACGCATCATGATCATTGGAGTGGGTAACTCTGGCTGTGATGCTGCTGTGGAACTCAGCAGGTGCGCATCCCAGGTCAGTCCAAGGTCGTTAGAGGTTAAAGGTCAAGTCCTTATAAATGAATTGAGTAAACCATAAAGTCATAAAAAGAAATGCATCGTGATAATTGGTGTTGGGTAATACCGGCTCTGATTCTGGTGTGGAGCCCAGTAGGTGTGCATCCCAGGTCAATCCTTTACTAGGGTCTTAAGATCAAAGTTTAAAGGTCAGGGCCTCCCTCTCATGAGTAGCCCAGATCATATGAGAAACAACTCATGAAAACGAGTCCTTTAAAATGGTCACATATTCAGAGGTTAAGGGTCACATCCCCGCTAGAGTGTTCTAGACAGCTCAACGTTAGGAGTATCGTTCATATTCATGACCAGGAATTGGCACCCACATGACGGAAGTGATTACGAACTTGAGGTACATACCAAGTCACACAAGAAGTTTGTAAGATAAACATTATAACCGATGTTGAAGTGCCACAAACTAGAAAAGAATTTGCAGAACCAATAAGAGATTTTGTTATACTTTCTCTCAGGTCTACCTGAGTACACGCCGAGGAATGTGGGTCATACACCGTTTGGGAAATGGAAATATCTTCTTCCCTCAGAGACTATCTGAACTTCTTCCTTATTCAGTGAAGGAAAGGGGATTCAGGGCTGCCTTGGAGTAAGTAGGGATTATTTTTTGATGTTGAATGCAATTGTTTATCTGAAAATAACTTTCATTCAGACTAAAGATGAGAACCAAACATTAATCTTAAATATGATTGATTGTAGGCTTCATTCAGGATTTAAACAAAGAAAAGTTTGTCTATTTTCATGAATAAAATTCATGAAATTCATAATTTTTCATTTTATATTACTTTAAAATGCATAGCGCTACCTAAGCCTATTAAGTTAAGTTATTTAAAAATTGCAACCAGATGAAATAAATAGTTTTCCATTCTCGGGCTAAATTAGTTTTTAAAAGGGTATAAATTATGATGAGTTATAAAAATATAGTCTAATTAAATTTTGGGAACTTTATTTTATATTCTTGAAGATGTGAAAATAAATGTAGAGCAACTTGTGTTTTTTGATGTGTTTAGACAGAGAGTTGATCACAAGTTTCTTGGCATCCAACCTAACCACTCACCAATGGCACAACATCCAACAGTTAATGACTTTCTCTCTAACTGTATTGTGAATGGATCAATAATTATCAAACCAGACGTGGAGCACTTCACATCAACTGGTGTCATGTTCCAAGATGGAACCACTGAAGACCTAGACGTCGTCATCCTTGGAACTGGGTATGTCTTTCAATTCCCCTTTCTTGAAGATTCAGTAATTACAGTTGAAAAGAACCAGCTACCACTCTACAAGTATGTCTTCCCAACAAACCTTGAACATCCAACCATCGCTTTCTTAGGGTACATCCAACCTATAGGTGCCATTAATCCTATATCAGAGCTCCAAGCTAGATGGGCTACGAGAGTGTTCCAAGGTCTTACCAAGCTACCTACAGCAGATCAAATGAAAGCCGACTTGGTGAGTAAACAAGAAGCCATGGCCAAGCGTTATGTCTCCTCTCAACGGCATACCATCCAAGTAGATTTTGTTAAGTACATGGATGATGTTGCTATAGAGTTTGGGGCAAAGCCAGATTTCTGGAAGATGTTACTCTCCGATCCTATCCTAGCTGTGAAGTGTGTTTTTGGTCCATATACACCCTATCAGTATCGTCTGGTCGGACCAGGTCAATGGAGTGGTGCTCGTGATGCCATCATGACAATCATTGAAAGGGTCAACAAACCTCTACAGTCCAGGAAGATACATGTTACTCAGAGTGGCAGCTTCTTCAATAGTTGGATGATTTATGCAATAGTGTTGTTTGTTGCTTTGTACTTTCTTTGGTGTTGAGTCTATTTGGGAAATATTTCCCTTCATGCATCATTCATTCATATCACTGAAATGAATTAAAAATCATTTTATAGGCCTATCATACATGTATTAAATTTGAGATCTGACAGTTGGCTCAACATAAGCATTTTGAGGATAATGCTCAGTGTTCTTAATTTTGAAGGGGTAAGATATAAATTTATTTCATATCCTAATTCCCTCATACATTATGTGCTAGATAGCCTGTATTTTGAGGATGCTTGTAACCCCAACAAATTTTGTTCTTTTATAGCTTTTAAAGATGTATGGATTTGGCCTTGGAAATGTACACAAACCAATACAAAATATTTTCAAGAGACTGTATTAAGATTTCAGGTCTCTTACCCCGACGCTAGAGGAAATCATAAAGGGTATTACACTGAACTGTGGAGTAATCATTATCTGCATTCGCTGGGTGTTGAAAGTTACATTTTTATTAGAAATCTACCCCAAAATCTTTATTTTTTAATAGACATTTTGATCAAGACCCTGGTCCCTTATTTATAAAGCTGTCTAATTTCAAAATTGTTTTTTTAATATATAAAGAAAAAAATGGGATAGTTCTCTTCCAATTATGTGATCAGCCAATATCTTGCAGGGTGGATCAAGCCACAATTAGGGGGAGCTTTGAGTGTCCTATATCATACCAATACTTTATTTTCCTTTTATATTGTACTATGAGCAAAAATCTTATTTTTTATAGATATACACATCACTTTGTCAACCCCTAACACATGTTTGTGACTTTTAAATTTGTAATGCAATATTGAACAATATATATTCATTTTAGATGCAATAGGTGCTCATTTCTTCCATTCTTTATACATTGTATAAATATTATACCACAGTTTCTGTAAGATATTTCATATTTGCATGGCAAATATTGTATTGCTGGGTTTATTCATGTGTAACCTTCATATTTTTTCTAATTTTACCATCTTCCATATTTTAAAATGAGTACATACTACTAGTTAACTACTTATATTTAATCTTTTAATGACATATAAGAATTGAATAAAAGAATTTAATATTCAAAATCTGATATCTTAAATGCACATCATTACCTATGAATGAAGTTTTAAAGAAAAATGAGAAATTCTGATACATCTATACGTCTGAAATCATACCAAGTTTGATGGTTTCCTTCTTTTTTATTTAAAAAAAAAATCTGTATTTATGTCTTTCTTTGCAGTTCATTTTTGTTATCAGCCACATGATAGTTTTAGAAGTAAATGTAGTTCTTGTTTCTACCACCACCTGATGCTTCTCCCCATCCATAAAAATTTTAAATAGCGAGTATAATTATATATAGGAAAATTTCCTGAATAGAGGCAGTAGCATATACATCTAGCTTCTGATGATTGTTTTTAGTGAAGAACTGATTTGAATATAAATATATATACATATATATACATATATATATGCTTAAACTTTTAAAAAAGCAAGTATGTATGTGGCATATACTTATGTAAGATTTTTAGCCTATCATGTGTTAAAATAGAAGAGAAGTTATATCTTTCAAATAAGGGTTGTATCTACAAATTTAAAAGTGGCAAGAGAATTAAGATTTTGTTTTTTGTTCTTGCATAGTTTGATATTTGTATCAAACTAAAAGGATGAGCAGCTGTCAGAATGATTAGTTATAATTCCAATGTATACCCTCCACTGTGCAATCGATATCGATGTCATTATCATTGTATTACTAAAGTGCATTTTCTTTTAATATCCAATAATATCATTTAGATCCCTTGCACTCTTATGTATATTTTATCATTTGATGATTGATACTTGTTGGCTTCTTGCCAATGGAAAGATGAAGAGATTACATAATTTCACATTTAATTTTTAACTCCACAGAATATTTAATTGCTTTTCACTTGAAAAAAATTGTGAAGATTAAACAAAGCTCTCGATTAATCAATGAATACAAATCTATGTATATGTAAAATCACTGTTGAAAAGTAATTTCAGATACTAGAGTCAGTATCAAAGTTAATGTGCATTTACTTACATGATTTGACTTCCATGGTAAGAAAGTAGAAATTAAAATTAAGACATCTTATACAATAGTTGTTCTTCCAGCGAACCACACAATGTGGTTAATTGTCGCACTTAAGGCAAGATGGGCTCAAGTAGTAGCAGTACAATCATGACAAAGAATAAAATATGATTTTCTCAAGTACCCCAGCTATGATCATACACATTTCCATGTTATAATAATACATATCATAGAGACGAAAACAAATGGTTTATAGATGTTGACCATGATCACACAAATAGGATTATATTACAATCAATGATTTAAAAATAACATCAATAAAAATTGGATACTGTAAAAGTAGAAGTATCGCAGTACATTAATTTTCACGGATTTTGCGCTTAGATCGGCAAGCACCATTTTTAGAACCTGCAAAAATATTAGCACAACTTCTTATGCATGTTTTGAACGGGTTGAATTGCATGCAATGCAAATTAAAGAACCCACAAATATGTTGCGGGGCCGCTAAGCGGGAAAAATTCATAACGCGAAAATAACGGCGTTTACAGTATTTTTTTTAATTTGACAAAACTGCCCCCCCCCTGAACAAAAGGACAAAGAATGGAGCAAAAGTGAATGAAAATCAAGTAAAAGCCAACAATGAGAGAGCGAGAGAGAACCCCCCCCNAAAAAAAAAAAGAAGACAAATGCGACTGGGTTTCCTATATTCCTTCGCCTTAAGGAAATGGATGGAAATATTCTTGAAATATAATGATGAAAACAAAAAGCTTGTAATTACATAATTACATGTTAACGACTATGATCTTTGATTTACGTACCCCAAAATATAAACAGATAGTCTTCCTATGGGGATACATACTGTCACTAAGTATGAAGTTAATACCTCAGGCAAAAATCCTAACAAAAAAAATTATCAGTGTGATATTGATTAACTACAATTTTATTTAATGTAATTGGTTGTAGTTACCATAAATGAAAATGAATAATACAACACAATAAACCTTTACATAATTAATCAAAATGTGTGTGGCATGGACATACACTTACAGTCACATTATCAAATGTCACATTTAATAATGGGTAATAATGAATGTAAATTGACTTGGTGCACATTAGACATTTAAATGCTTCTTAAAATGTCAATCCAATCGTTTAATTCAAGGAACTATAAAGGCTAGAATTGTCAATTCTGGTGGTAAGTCTATGATTGATGTTTTTGGTTTAGTTCTATTGAAATAGCACCATATTGGATCGAGTGCGGTGAACCTGAGACTTCCTGACGTAGTTGAGGTAGATGGCAAAGACTACTCCTCCCATAAGAAGACTGACTGTAGCAAAGATGATCATCTGAGACAGACCAGGGAGAGGAGCTCTGTCTACAAACACCTAGTAGAATAAAAGAAACAAACTCAAATTACATGGCGAGTAGCAAAGCTAGATTGGAGGTGTGATATACAGCTATAAGTGGGGGAGGGGGGGGGGTTTATGTAAGAGCATGGGTGTGAGAGGGGTCAATGTGAGAGAGGTTGGGTTCTAAGAGGGGTGTTTGTGGGTGAGTTTGGGTCTGTGTGTAAGGGGTAGTATGTGGATGTGTGAGATGGTGGATTGGTATGTGGATCTGTGTGTTAGAGGGTGGGTTTGTGTGTAATGGGTAGTTTGTGGGTGTGAGAGAGTGTATTTTTGTGTGTAAGAGGGGTGGATGTGAGAGAGGGTGGGTATGTGTGTGTGAGAGGGTGATGTGAAAGTGCATGGATGTGTATTATAGGGTGGGTTTGTGTGTAACAGGTAGTATGTGGGTGTGTGATAGAAGGTGGGTATGTGTGTGTAACGGGTAGTATGTGGGTGTGTGAGAGAAGGTGGGTATGTGTAAGAGGGTGGATGTGAAAGTGGGTTTGTGTGTAAGAGGGGTGGATGTGAGAGGGTGGATGTGAAAGAGGAAGTATGTGGGTGTGTGAGAGAGTGTGTTTTTGTGTGTAAGAGGGGTGGATGTGGGAGAGGGTGGGTTTGTGTGAAATAGGGTGGAGAGATGGTGGATTTGTGTGTTAGAGGGTGGATTTGTGAGTAAGAGGGGTAGTATGTGTGTGTAAGAGGGTGATGTGAAAGTGGGTTTGTGTATAAAAGGGATGGATGTGTGTATGAGGGTGGGTTTGTGTGAAACGGGTAGTATGTGGGTGTGTGAAAGTGTTAGAGGGTGTTTTTGTGTGCAAGAGGGGTTGATGTAAAGAGAGAGTGGGTCTGTGTGAAATAGGGTGGAGAGAGGGTGGTTTTGTGTAAGAGGGGTCGATGTGAGTAAGGGGTGGTTTGTAGGTGTGAGAGAGGGTGGGTGAGTGTTGAGAGGGGTGGATGTGAAAGAAGTTGGGCTCATAGAGGGTCATATGTTGATGTGAGGGAGGGTGGGTCTGTGTGTAATAGGGTTGACAAAGGGTGGCTTTGTGTGATAGAAGGTGTAGGTGGGTTAAGGTGACTTTAATGCTTTCACACTGTTTAAATTTTGCTTTAAACGGACTATATTTGGGGCTTAAAGGGGGGGGGGGTCTTAGCCCCACCTATAGTCCACTTTCTGTTTAGACACAAATATTATAGCGCTTAGTAAGGACTAAACCAGCGTGTGTGAAAGACCAAATACTTAGTCCTGGGCTAAGGATAGTAACGTGCTAGGCAAAGAACGGGGCTAAGCAAAACAAGTGTGAAAAAAAATATTTGTGTGGGTGGGCCTGTGCTTTTTATTAATGGATGCTGTTAAGTTAGATTGCAATGCTCACCTGAACCTCATCTTCCAGTTTGCAGTATGAGAAACCATCAATGACTGTCAGTCTGAAGTGGTACAGTTGTGTAGCCTGTTAAGCAGTAGTAGAGATTAATGAGTGATTTAATGCTGATATGAATGTACCATTGAACTTTAGTATGAACTGGTGCACCTTTCTGGCATACAGTGAAAAGCAGTAATGCAGTTTTATATCCGAATCAATGACGAAGTGAACATATTTATCTATATTATCTCTTAATTTGACACCTGTATACCGGAAGCCTACTTTGAGCAGCAATGTTGAAGGTATAAGTTCTAACCATGATGTGGATGGCAATGTATATAAAATAAATAGTTTCACTTCAACGTACAGGAAACCTATAGGAATGCTTTGGAGATGGCACATGTCCAAATGACCCCTAAATATCCACAGATCATGGACAAGTCCCACTTTGCGCATTTTCAAAATCACTGCCAAAATGATGGTGGTACTTTATGAAACACCTTTTATTTGCCCTTTTGGAAAGTATACTTCAACCTGTGCATCATAGAATGTTCCTCCAATGACACACAAAAAGAAATTATTACATAACTTTCATGATCATGAATACAAGCAGTCGTCTTGATGGGTTTTACAGTTTTGTACAAACGTCCTTTTCAAATTGGCTTATTTCATTGTCTTTCGTTGATTATTGTTAAACAGACAAGTGATCCTCTTGGACTAAACAAGATATTTTAATAAAGGGTTTGTACTTACCAGGAATTTGATAACAAGTTGATTAGGACTGTGAAGTTGGTTGACAGGGATTTCTACAACCTTCCCAATCTCAGACATGTATACTACATCCGCAGCTGTATACAACAACAAAAAAAAATACAAAGAAAAAACAACATTTCTTTTATGCATTCTTAATTTTTTTCAAATTTTGAATACAGTTAAAATAGTCTTTATGTGAACAAACTCCATTAAATACATGGAAATCTAATAAATATTTCCCAAAGCATTGTCATTATAATTGTAAATTTAAATCTTAATAGAACATTTAATTTAAGATTCATTAGTCGAATTTCACTCTTTACATCATATCATGAAGATGAAAAGCTGTAGACTTTCATGAATTCAGAGACATGTCAACGTTTAGCATATTATGTATTGATTACAACCAATTCCACGTAAAAGACCGTGCCCGTTATTGATTCTAAGATTCTGAGTTAGAATAATGACAGAAATAGAGACTATTTTGTTTAATAAATGATTTGTCAAACAAATTTGATAGAAAATGAGTGAAAGCTGTGTAATGAGCAAATAAAGAATCTTCCCAGTGTACACTGTGTGCTTAGCAAAACAGCATATGGCTTTAGTAAATGCCATTCCCGGTTTTGTAGGTTTGTTTGCTGGTCCAAAGAAGAATCAACTGAACGATCAACAATTAATAATTACTTTAAGCAAGTTTGTCTTGATCCATCATCAGAACTCAAGAAAAGGGATACAATCAAAACCACAAACTGTAAAATTGAGTGAGTGTATAATCTTTTTCTGACCTTCAATGACAAAGTCTTCCCTGTCATTCACTTCCTTGATGGTAAGAATGTAAGGTGCGGCTAAGACCTCATCATCTTTACCCCTCTCACCAATTACTAGATGTGGGTACAGATTCTCAGTGTATGTGATACGATAAACCTAGAGGAGTAAAAATAAAGACATGGATAAAAAAGACTGTGGATAGAGGTGTTTAGTACAGTGATGTAATCACTAAAGTAAGAATACAGAGGTCATGGGGTCAAACCTGGGTATGTCACTTTTTCAGCAAGGCATTTACCTCTCCGACCAGGTCTTAAATGGGTACCTGGTAGGATGCGAACCTCATTGTGGCTGTAATAGCATACATGCGCCTGTAAATTGGTTGCTAGGCTGAAATGCTCCACAGAAAAGTTGCAGAATCCAATGAGCCGGGTAACGATATACAGAAAAGTGTTTTGATCAGTTACGTATTTAGATAGGCGTTGTATAAACAACAGTTCTCGGTATTATCAGTACATTTAGAAAAGGGAATGCACTGAACTAAAGTCAATAGTGGAACCCATGCAAGAAGTTTTCATGTTATCCTTTATTTCTTCATACTTCTTACCAATTAACCCAAACAATGCTGGATGATCTAGTCAAATGTGAATGGTATTTGCATTTAAATAGTATGGGTAGAACTGCACAAGGTTAGAATGCATTGTATGTATGTAGCTGCAATATAATTCATTGACATGGGTAATAATAATACTCAAAGCACCTAGAAATCAGAGCCCTGAGAAAGATCAGCAGTATAGGTTCCATACATATGAAACTATTATCGTTCACGTATGATATGGTAAACTACTTGGATAAGAATGTCAATTTACACCAACAAAAATTACACAATGTATCAAGCTTCACAAGCTTCATGTATCCTAATGAATAGGCATTAAAGTATGCTGAGGGCCATTACTGAGCACATTTAATGTTTTTAGACCACTTGCCATTCTTTCTCATATATATATGTATTTATTTTACAGCAGCATTCCGTTAGGGTGATCTGCATGTTAGGAGCAAACAAGCTTTGAGGGGTATTTCATAAAGCTGCGCGTAAAGTTATGCATGACTTTACGAACGACTTGAATATAAAGAGCTAAATGAGATTCTCAAATCTTTTTTATTGCATAAGCTCAAGTTTAAATATGCCAATGTAGATTAACCTCATCATTATTAACAAAACATTTTAATGCAAAGTGTATTTTTGGCTACAATTTAATTGAGATTATGGGAAAAACAGTCACACTTTTTAAAATCTCAGGAAAAAATTTGGGCATCCCATATTGCTCTTCATATTCATATCATTTGTAAATTCATTTGTAACTTTAAGCACAGCTTCATGAAAAACTACCCCCTGTTGTGATTATCACCTTTTCTCTGCAGTCTGTAAAGAGTTCTAACGATGACAATCTCATCTCATCACTACACTGACATTCCTCTCGAGACTGCTGACCCGCACACTGCTTGTAAAAACCACTTCTCTGTAATGATACGGTGCATTGTATTCAGTTATTCGTGTGCATATCTGATTGAGATAATCATAATAATCACAATAATGAACATGCATTACTATGTAGAATAGAGAAGGGTTTGAAAAATGGGGGAAAAAGTACATCACCAAGTTAAATTACATTGAATAGAGAATCAACAAAACTCAAAGAAACATGGAAGACAAATGAAGACCAAAGATCATTCAAAGGCTTGTCTCAAAGTTACATTTCATTTTATGTTTTGCATAAAGCATACTTATGTGTACGTTTAAAAGACTTATGTATGCATATAATTTACACAAAAACGTGTGCTTCAACAATGAGCGTCGACAACATGATGATAGTTAAAACACAGAATTTATAATTCAACATCACTCTTATATCAGGCATAAAACATATGCATTCATACTGAAATAGAAATTAAAGGGATCTCATATTAATGTATGGTTCTATGGTTAAAGTTTATCGTTGAATATTTGAGAAAAAAAATCTTGTGTTCACCCATAGCCTACAAAAACCAGGTGGTGCCTGTATAAAGTGAATGGGAATGGGATCATTTAGTACTTATCTCCTTACAACTTCATGGGAAATATGTGGTGCAATTGTTTTATAAAGATTTCATACATCCAATGAAATGGTTAAAACTGAGAGGTAGAATACATACCTTTGATACTTCATAATGGTCGTTAAGTCTAGGTTGACTAGGATCAGCATTGTAGATATTATTGGTGAGTGGAACCGAGATACCCAGTCTAGATGGTGGCCTATAGTTCACCTGGGGCAATATCGGTTATGATAATATACTTTACAAATTACCACATTAATGAAATAATTGCCTAAATCATTTTTACTACTTTTGTAAAAATCAGAAAAGAAAATTCTTTCATGTTTGTTTCATTTGGTTTAGGCAGTTAATACTTTGGTTATTACACACAGTTTAAGATTTAAAATGCATGGACTTTCATAAGGTGGTTCTCACAACACTAAACATGATTCTAGCAAAAGTCTCAATTTGGTCAAAAAATTACTTAGGCAATTATTTTAATAGCTTAACAAAATAGTAAATTCATCTGTTACATCAATCTGATTACGACAAATTTGTAACATGAATGTAAGTAGACAAAAAGTTGATAAATAGTGTATCAATAAATAAAATATATTTAATCTTTTTATGAATATCTAATAAAAATGTTGAGACATATATTTCTACCATTCTTTGTTCATTTGCCTTCTAGGTTCTAGCCTGCAACTAGTTTGTAAGTGAAAGCCACCTGTCACCTTGCGCATCCAAAGCCAGGTAGTAATTTATAAGGAGAAACTAAAACTGATTTTAAACCAAAATGTTCTTGTTTGTTGAGGACTAAGTTGTTTATGCGTGAAGGAGTTCAATTTTTTTCTAAAGGATTGTGAGTACTATATTGAGCAGGGGATATGGATAGAAATAATTCTCTCAAAACATTATGGAATATTAACTTTCATCTGAGGGCTGTGAGTGTTATTTATTTCTAAAGCAGCAAAGAGATAACAATGACTGACTTACATCTAGAGTAGATAGAAGGGACTGGTTCTTTCTATTCTTCGGTGAACCATAAAGAAATTCTTGGGATGTGACCGGTGGATCATAGATGAAATGAAGTCTCTTAGTAGGTGGACACGTACAATGCATGGTGAAAGTGAAGGAGACTGAATCACAACGAAGAGATGCCGATGGAATACTTATCAAGATAGATGATACACCCTGTCAAAAGATAATTTTTTTTTACTGATGTAATCAAATGGTCATTAACTAATTTACAAGATGTTTTGTTGAGAAATCCATATTTACTTTTATGAAAGGGAGCTCCTATATATGGGAGGTAAGACTCTTGGTGCAAGGCCATTATTATGACTATATAAAAGCCCACGAAACAGAGGTAGAAAAAATGGAAGAGGAGAGTGAGAACGACAAAGAGAATGAGAGAGAGAGAGAGAGAGAGAGGGGGGGGGGATGCAAAAATGACAATTACAGTATAACAGTGTCTAAATCACTGACTAGGCTACCCTGGGTATTAACAAAAAAAGACAGTTGAAGAGATATTTCAAGATGATGTTACAATTTGTTTTCCCCATCTTAAGTGTGTGTGTGTGTGTGTGTGTGTGTGTGATTGGGTTTTTACAGTGGTGTACCAATCAGATATGATTATTTACATCTAGGGACCGACCTTTAACGTCAACATCCGAAAAACGCAAGGACTGATTTGAACTGATTTTATATAGCTGCACATTTTTTTCTTCCTGAAATAATATGGTAATCCTATTAGTTAAACTTTAAAATGACAATTACAGTAAAACAGTGTCTAAATCACTGTCCAGGCCACCCTGGTATTAGAAAAATTTACAGTTGAAGAGATATTTCAAGATAATGGCAATCCTCTTAATTAAACTTACTTTATTGTATACTCTGTGTCGAACCGTGATGAAAGCAGTTTCCATTCCATATCTATTATATGAACGTCGCATCTGGACATGCATTAGAGCTGGATTGGTCACCTGTACTGAAAGCATAGCTTTATCAGACTGCCAAACTATCAAATCAATAAACAAGTCAGTTTAATGTTAGCAGCAGTATGACCAATGCAATGCCAAGCTTTTCATCAGCAAAAGGCATTAGATAAAATTTCATATTTAGTAGTAAATTTGCTTGTGCCTGTAACACCTTTGCGTATTCATGGCAAGCCATTGAGTTCCTCAAAGTATTCTGCAGCAAGAGTGTAACAGCGCCATCTTGAGTTGTTTGTATATCTAGACAAACTGGCTTGTCAGATTCCTCAACTTGAGGACAGCAGAGTATGATCCAATGAGAGGCAAGGAATTAAAAAAAGAGTTATGGACAAGGTAACTCGTTAGAAATATTCCTGACATTGACAATCAATTTGTTTTAATTGTATTTTGCCAAATCTATCACTATGAGAACATATACTTGTTTTTAGATAGTCTGTGTATCTAAGCCACATATCCATAGCGGTTTAAAAACATTAATCAACCATCAAAGTTTTGATTGACAGTTTATGTGCAGGTGTGCAGGTAGTTGGTATATTATAATTCTACATCGTGAAGTCATGTAGCTATTAGATCCATGGTTTAAGTTTACTATATTTCATGACGATTGTCCTTTACAAGTTGACATCTGATCTGTCCACAGCTATCTCCGTCTCTCTTCCCATTTTCACTGTCCACTCTCTTAATACTACCCTTTCACTTTATCTATCACCATGCATTTCCATCTCTCTCTCTCTCTCTCTCTCTCTCTCTCTCTATCTCCATGTACTGGTAAATTTGTTTCTATGTTTATCTCTTGTATGAGGTGATTTTCTTTTGAGCCACATTCACATTATCCCTTCATCCAGTGCATTTCAATAACCTATTAGAGACCAAGTTTCAAAATACTCTAACCCATCTAGACCCATATAATAGAAATTGAATCAATTTCAAAGGATTGATAAATAGACACTTCTAAACTATTGACAAGACTGAATGCTAGCTTACTCTGTCCAACGTAACTTGCAGAGACCTGGAAGGTAAAAGTATCTCCAACATCCATGTATCTTGTTGGTTGCTTAGCAACACTAGAATGAGGGGTCATGACATGCTGACATGGCGACTCCTTCAGAAGTAGGTCAACTGTATGATGCAAAGAGATACAAATATGAATACATAGAGGTATATTAACATTGGATACAAAATAATGGAATCATTTAAAGGGGAAGGATTCAAGCAATATATTTATGGCCTTATATCTCATAAGTTACAAGGTCTGATTATAAACATGATTATTTTACACTGCATTGACAATATCTCATTTGCATATAATTACATGTAAATGTTATTAACTATACCAAACCCTCAAAATGTCTGCTTCAAGCACTTAAGTACTTAAGATATGGAGATGAAAGATAACTCCTGAAGAAGGACAGACATGAATATCAGGTATCGATGAAGAGATATAGAGGAGAGATGTAGAGACAAGAATATTTAGAGAAATATGACAAGAAGGAATAACAAAGAGAAATAGACAGAGGAAGACTGCTAAGTTATAGAGATAAAAGAGAAAAGTAAGAAAAGATGAGAGGGTATATAGGGAAGGACAAGGGGTCAGCAGAGAGATTGAAAGTGGATGAAAAATAGAAAGAGAAAAAGAGAGGGAGAGAAAAATTAGAGAGAGAGAGAGAGAGAGAGAGAGAGAGGTATAGGCAGGACAAGGGTGCTCCTAATTAGGAACTTGGGTGGTAAACTTGCATTGTGAGGTAGATTTGGAAGACATATTTATGTCTGTAACCTTGTAAATCACAACCTTAACTATGCAATAAAAAGACTGAAAATTTGAAGTTGCTTTCTCATCTATTCAAGACATAAAATTATTCAATCTAGTCATAGAGAACAAAAAATGTTTTGAAAGACTTGTCAAAATGTACAGGGTGTAAAGAAAAACATTGAGCAGATAGAAGAGATGAGATTGAAAAGCTTATTATGATTACACCAGCGATGTATATATCTCTACTTCCTTTTACTTCATCTTTTTTCCCCCTTAAAGTTTGTTTTCTAGTCTACGCTCCTTTTGCTATACCATGCATTCCCATACGTTTCTTTGTATGAGTTTCATATAGATTTCTTATAGTCCGAACCAGTTTCACATATTACACTTGTGAAGCTTTCAAGTAGTGTGGATGTTTTTATGGTAATATTAAGACATACCCCATGGGCCATATGGCAATTTGTCAAGTTAGTGGTTTCTAAGGAATGATTTATTTTTAAATAAAAGTTTGTGACTGCCAGAGTTCACTAACTTATAGAAGTTGAGCTTTTACTCTTTTGGGGAAAATTGTAAGAATCAATAGGTCTGTTTTCATCAGCTTGAGTTGGCCAAATACCCCGCTATTTCTGATTTGGCAGGTGAATAGTGGGCTATTTGCTTGGGAAATCTTCCCAAGATATCTTGGGCTAATTTGCAAAAGGGCTCACTATTTGTCTGGTTCGTCTTCACCAGCCTGAACACTGGCACTATGCGCAAACACTGAGCGAATTTCTTGAGCTTGAGTTTTGAGCTGATGAAAACGCGATTTGTAACAACAGGCTTATTTCTCGAATCAGAAATAGAGGGCTATTTGGCCGACTCAAGCTGATGACGACAGGCCTAATGAGAAGTTGACTTCCAATGATATAAACCAAATACTTTATCAATAGTAAGAGAGAGGTCAGGTAAAATTGGTGCATAGTTTCTCAAAAGAGGTGACTCTTAGAAATTTGATATCTGACCCTGTACATACATTTCAAATTCCAGGGGTCAATTTCAACACAAGTTTTCTCCATAGAATTTCATTGGTCCTTGTACTAGTACAGACTCTTAGGACTCTTTAAAATTGGACCGGATTTCTTTTATTTCATTGACAAGATTTCCTACAAATTTTTTCTTCTTTCATACATTAAAACACAAATGTCAAGTCATAAAATAGGAGGTACGCAGGGGATAATAAATTTCCCCCTTTTTGGTCAATAATTCAAAAAAAAATTTTTTTTAAATAATGAAGAGAGACCCATTTTTATACTTCTTAACGACATTCTATTTTTCATATATATGAATAATGAAGAAATAGGACCTAGCTATACTACTTACTGACATTCTCGACTATATCAGGTGTTCTCATGTTGGCATGGAGACTTGGTTCTTGAGATGTTGCCATAGCAACTAGAGTTCCGTCCGACAATGATCTCATGTTAGTTATCAACAGGCGCATACCACTGTAATGATACAATCAAAACATGAACATATTTATAATCAAGGTTCTGATGCAGATAGGAAAAGTACCTCTACTTAAATCCTTCAGAGTTGGTTTGTAAAACGTGTCGAAACGCGCACATAAGCCTAGGTTTGTTGAAGAACCTCCTTTCGGGCCAGCATGTTCAGACAGTTGTCGTAAATATTTAAGAAAAAAGAATTTTACTTGCATTACAGGGCTCCATACTACTTTTTGAAAGGGGGTCAAAATTAAAAATTAAAAAAATAAAAGAATAAATTGGGGTCCATACTGATATCATGGGTGACCATGGGTGGTATTCCGGTAGCACGTACTAAGTTAGCGCGTACTTAGTTAGTTCACACTTTTATGGAGTGCCTGTTGCAAACTAATTCATCCCGTACAGATTATTTTAATCCTTCAATGCAAAGTGTCCAAAAAAATAATTTTGCAATGAAATGGGAAGAAAAAGATAATATGAGTATGAACTGAATTTCAACAAAGTCTTTGGTAGATTATCTCTGTCATGAATATTGAAGGAGGAAGATGAAACCTAGCATTCCATAGAAGTGTGAACTAAAATTCTTGTTTAGTCTGGACTTAGTCCTGGCTTATGAGAATACCACCCCATGTGTCTCAGGCACCTGTTACTGTCAAACCCTGCTTATTTTGTTTCGTTAAAACTTGATAAACTGAGCTGAAACATGGATATGAACTTCAGGATAACAGTTATATGGTTCTGGAAGAAAATGTAGACCTTCAATGTCAAAACACATTCAACATTTGACTTCTTGGGTGGGACCTGCTACAACATGGACATTCAACGGCAGAGTAAATGGGAGGAATAGCAATGCATGTAAACATACAGTGAAGTATCCTCACTTAACAGTCACTCCAAAATATCAACAGTCATGATGAATAACTATTTATATTTTGTCTTTCCCTGTGTTTTTCGTCCAATAAAGGCGATATAACAAATATTTCATGCCAGTTACTTTTTCAGGATTTAATGCATCTCACGATTCCATAATCTATTTACATGAAAATAAACTAAATTTTCTTTCTCGATCTCTTCTCTTTGATCTTCATCCATGCACAATAGAGATTATCTCCCATATGGTTCTCACAATGACCTCATATCCTGTGCCACTACAGAGTCCAAAGAGTAATAGAAAACAGGGTTGACATGACACACTCAGTCACACAAACTTATTTAGGAATAGTTCAGCCATAAAGCAGAAACTTTTTAGGCAAATGAGGGGGGTCAGAAAGTTAATGTAGAAAAAGGAGGGTGAAGGGTAAAAAGAAAACTATGGTTATAGTTAACAATTGTGTTCTCTTCATGCTGTTAGGCAAAGAGAGGATATCTTCGGAGATCATGTCACACTGCCCTCTATGTTGGAGTGTTGTAAAGGTTTTTGAATAGAGGACAGACAGAACAGGATGGATGATTAATGGTATAGTCACATTGCATGAAGGCATTTACACCTTCTCCTGCAGTTCAGTTGTGCTTTATGAAGGTACTTTAGCGGCAACAAATCAAATATTTTGTGCTCTGTATGCTTGGAGTTTTATGCAGATAGCAATGTCAAACTATTCATCTGTAAGATATATTGCAAGTTTATATACACTACTCTATTAACTAATGATAAATGGGTCTTGCACACAAACATAAAGGGAAGTTATCATTTAATTGATTTCCATACAGGCCTCGATATAAACACATTAGTAAAACAAAAAATGATTTTTAAAATTTTTTTTATTCCAATCTTAATGTCCGATACAATTTTGGTAAGTGATTGTTCCCTTTTAAATGTTGGGGAATTAAAACAATCCTGTTGTTAAGTTTTGAACAGTACGTGTGCTCTAAGATATGTCTATTCTTCTTACTGTGGATGCTGACATTACTGGGGGGTGTTTCACAAAGATCCTAAGTAGAACTAAACTCTATTAAAGTTAGACTTAAAAATTATGGACAGCCATTGGAGTCTTAAAATGAAATATATTCAAAAGCAGAAATTCAAGTATTTTAGACTTTTTATAAATTCCACATCCAGAACATGAAATCGCCTTGATGATAGAAATTATGAATGATTTGAATAAACAATTAATGCCTTTCAAAATAACTTTTAAAAAATATTTTCAAAGATGCTAATGGCTTTCCATAATTTTTAAAGTCCAACTTGGATCTTCGTGAAACACCCCCCTGATATCACATACTCTCAATTACATATATCTAACTTTCAGTTTACACTCAAACCATGTCAACTTGTAACTCTCAGCTAGTATCAACCAATAGCATTAATGAGTTACATGATTCTAATATACTGATTAGTTACACTTATGGTGTTTAATGATTTCAAAGTTATAGAAAGATTAATACAAAGGGACGGATGGAAAAGAATTCCCTAAATGTTATGTAGCAATTATGTATTTGATTGAATATAAGTTACAAATGGAAATAGTTAATATTCAATAAGAGTATCCAAACATTCAGCTTAATGATTAAAAAAATGACTTCAAATTCTTCAAATTGGAGCTTGTCTTAGCTACATACTACTCAAAATTTATTTCAAAGAACAAATACCTGGTTTTAATTCAATACTTGGATTAAGGCAATATTTTGCTTCGCATTTAAGATTTTAGCCAAGTTCAGACAAATTTTGACTTTGATTTGCACATTAAACATGTAGCAGTACATCTGCTTTAATTATCATGTACCTGTATGCAGGTTAATGACCTGCCTCAATCATGGCTTGAAATAGTTGGCTAAGTCTGCTAGCCAACTTTCTTTGATTTTAAGTACCTTACCAGTATCCTAGATTTAATTCAATTGAATTGAATTGATTTATTTTCAATACTTCCATAACAAAATTACAAAACAGGATACACGATATGCATAATAACTATTCAACACTTTAATGACAAAATAAAAATTAGGAAGAAAACAATCAACAAGAGCAAAAGCAAAAATAAAGGAAAACATTAGACTACAAACAAATTAATGTCAATGTGTGGGATTATAAAAAGTGATGAATCAAAACATAACCCCATGTTTCTATTAATAAGTGTGTAATTATATTGGAAAAGAAGACAAAACAAAATAAAATTACTGAACAATAATTACAATTCAGTTGAGGTATATCGGTACAAACTGTAGTTTGTATTTTGTCTTAGCCGAAAACTGAATGAATTACAAATTTTTCAACCAATCACCTACTGATATATTTTTGTGTTTGGCTAGAATGTATAAAATCAATTCACCATGTACTCTATAAGCCAACGGATAAGGAGTTTACAGAAAATACAAAATTACATAAAACCCAGTGCATGGAAACCAAGGCAGATTTGGGTTAAAATGCAGACCCTGTGCTATGTGAGGGTACCTACCTCAAGTAGTCTATTACTCATGACAAGTTGCTTTTTATGATCATTGAGAGTACATGCCTGTTATATATTAAATCCATAAACTCCCTACAGAAGTAATATTTGAAGCCCATGGTTTGAATAAAATATAGCATCATGAAATCCCTAACATACATAAAAAAATACTTTTGGGTGATTAGTACACTTTAAGTATTGGATTGAATAATGGCCCAGGGTACTCTTCATGACTGTATATGCAGCAAAGACAAGGATTGACACTGTATCAGCCTTTTCACACACAGCTTATATTCATCGTATCTAGAGCTGATTAGTTTAAAGCTGTTTAACTCAACAGTTTTAAACAGCTTTAAAGAAAATTTTCCCTGTGTGAACATCGCTTATACAATGTTCGGACAGATACGATGTCGCGATTCATACGCCGTTCAAAGCAGGCTGTAGAAACAAAGTCCGTATCTAGAGAGCTTGACATTTTGTGTGTGAACGGTTATACGTGTTTATACTGGATGGAGTGGGCGCTTTGTTTGATATGACCTGACCTTCAATGCGCAATGGCACTACTGCGCATTTCAAGAGCAGTAGTTAATCATCAACAATTAATGATCGCACCAAAATTTGTGTGTGAGAATGACGTAGTATGTAAAACTGATTAGTTTAAAGCTCTTTAAACCAGCTTCAAAGAATTTTACACATGTGAAAAGGCTGTTGTAAGCTATCAATCCCCTGAGGGAGAAGGCATTCTTCACCAATTCATTTAAATAGCATCAGAAGTAGAGGTCTATCTATCATTAAATGATGAGACTTCAAAGTGATTGACGGCTTGGTGACAGGCTCTATGTTTATCCATATTACGAGTCATTTCCCATCATCCCCCAGCAGACTCACACTATTGACGACTTGAACAAATAAAGAAGCAGTCCACTGATCATTGAGTGTTGGCTTCAAAGGAAGAAGGTTTTAAGTGCTATATGTTCAAGAGGAAGTTTTAACCTTATTTTTAAGCTAAACCGTGAATGACAAAGGAGGTGGAGAGAAGAGACAAGGGCACAGAGAAAGGGAAAGAAGATGGAAAAGTTTGATTCAAACTGGATGATAAATGGNACATAGAAAGGGGTAAAGAGAAACAGAAAGAAGATGGAGAAGAAATAGAAAAAAGAGAAGGGGCAGAAAGGGGTCAGAGAGAGATGGATATAATTAGAGGGACTAGGGGGAAAAAAGAGAATCACAGACCAAAAAGAACTTGAAAAAAGTTATAATCATTGAGTGTTCGCCTGAAAGCAAGAAGGATTTAATACATGTACATTAAAGGGTTGGAAGGAAGAGAGATCTAACCATTGATCATTGGTTTCAAAGCAAGAAGAATTTTATGAAGCTCAAGAAATTCAAAAGAAATAGAAGGCGGTGAGTAATACTTGGAGAGAAGAAAATGCTGCGTGTCTGAATTTGGATTTAAAGAGCCAGAGTTGATATTTTGTAGGCTGCGTGGCAGAAGGGCGTTAGCGCGTGAGCGACTTGAAAACTACTTTTACGAATTATTTACATTAAAAAAATTGTTTTATATTTAAACTGCTTTCCGTCCCGAAAATTGGTTTAAAACATAAAAGAATAATAGAAATGTTGTAGTAGAACACGGCCCCAAAAAATATCTCGTTAATAAGTCAGTTTTATAAAAGTTTGAGGCAATTTAGTTCTAACGCCCTTCTGCTTAAAGTTTCATTATTGACCTGAAATTAGAGCTAACACCCTTCTGCCAGCCAGGGGACGATTTATACATAATTACTGTAGATGTTTGACATTTAATGAATCATACTAAAGACAATTAGAATACACCTTTCAATATCTATGACGTAAGAGTAAACTGCCAATTATTTCTGAGTAACATGGCTACATTAGAAAGTGAATGTCAACAGTTGTCTTGTTGAACTGTTCACCTTTATCACAAAAGGAAATTAGAGTTGAACAGGTCTCCTAAGCATCGCTTCTTCGAGCCAAACAAAAGGAACATAATTTGCATGATGCATAAAATAAAAGTGAATTGCGACCATGAATAATATCAGGTGATTATTTATCAAATTATTTTTGAAAGTTGATATATACATAAACTGATAAAAATGACATCTCACCAACATAAATTAAAACCACTAATCATCCACAAAAAACCACTGCCAAACTCAAATAAATCCTCTCTCCTAAGTCTCCAACATAAAAGTAACGGAGCCCTAAATCTACTACGGTACCCCGGGGTAACGAGTGGTGCATCATATCAAAAGACGCAAAAAGGTGCGTTTTGAATGTGACATACAGCAGCCAGAATCACGTTTCTGAGAGCTATATAAACGCAAAGCTGTTTTGAATCCCACATACAAATCGGACCTCCCACAGTTAATTTCTGGTTCGGAGGTTAGTGTGCGCCATGTGCTGTGTACAAGCATGTGTGTGTGTAGTTGACCTCCGAGAAACTGTCTGCTTCCCGGGTCAAACGGCGCTGGGCAGCTGCGAAGAGAAAAGGCCTTTATTGTGAATCGTGAAGAGTCGATAAACGCGACATTCCGCGAATCACGATCGTATAGTGGGGTTCGATATGTACATATCTAGTGGCAAGCCTAGATAAACGCGCCCTTTTATTGTAGGCTCCTATGCAGCCTTATACTGTATATTTTTAAGCAAAGTATGTTCAAATGAAACACATCATCAACCAATAGCAAAATAGGATTTGGGAGTTAGACTGAATATTCAAAAGGAAAAGAGAACCAATGATAACTAAAAAGTGTAAATACCCAAAGCATTCACACAAGAATCATGAATAAAGAATGAAAAGAGAACAAAGGAATAAACCAGGTGAGATGGAAGACTTGGTATGTAGAGGAGATAAATGGAGGAAGGAATTGAGTTGAGTAATTGAGTAAATTAATATGTAAGCAAATAAGCAAATGATTTGAAATGAATATGTATAGAGAAAAGAGACTAGAGAAACAAATTTGTAAAATTGTAACAATGCAAGTATGGAATGAGTCTAATTCTAACTGTTACTTATATAAAAGAAATTGATACTTTTAGTATCCTTATTTTTTTTAGCTAAACTGTAAATGACAAAGGAGGTGGAGGGGAGAGAAAAGGGCACAGCGGGAGAAAGCGGTAGAGAGAAAGGGCAAAAAGCGAGAAAGAAGCTGGGAAAGTTTGCAGAAAGAAGATGATATAGTCTGATTTAAACTGGATGACAAATGGGGGGAAGGGCAGAGAAACCATGGCGCATAAAAAGGAGTAGAGACAAAGGAGGTGGCGAGGTGGAGAGGAGAGACAAGGGCACAGAGAAATTGAAAGGGAGAAAGAGAAAGAGAAATACAAAACATAGAAAGGGGTAGAGAGAAACAGAAAGAAAATGGAGAAGAAATAGAGAAAAGAGAAGGGGCAGAAAGGGGTCAGAGAGAGATGGACAGAATAAGATGGACAGAATAAGAGGGACTAGGGGAGAAAAAGAGAATCACAGACGAAAAAGGACTTGAAAAAAAATGAGACAGACAGACAGACAAGGGAACATGGGGAGAGAGAGAGAGAGGGAGAGAGCGAGAGAGAGGGAGAGAGAGAGGGAGAGAGAAAGAAAATGAAAGAGAGGTGAGTAAGAAATGGTAGAGAATGGAAGCTAATGTCTGTCAATGATGGTTGATCTTTGATAAGGTGCGCTTATTTACGCCTCCGGAGATTTGGTTGAGAGCGTTTGATAAAGTCTTTAGGGAAGAGGGTAATTGACGTGATCGAGCCTTCCGACAGCCCCTGTCACAGACACCTATACCAATCATACAAAGGATACGTTCACATGGCACCAATGCACTGATTTTCTTCACTCAATATTGTCCTCTAAATAAAGGGACAGCTTTAAACAAATGAAAGTCCTCAGCAGAGCACTATTATCAAACATTTAAAGCTTCCCTCTAGTTTAAAAAACATCTAGATTGTGTTTATATGTCCATATATATGTCTGGACTTTGCAGGTTCAAAACCAAGAGCTTGTCAATGTACTATTGTGGAGGCATCATCGTACCCATAAACTATATTCCCATCGCCCAAATACTTGGATATGTGTGTTCTTGGTTACCCTTTTACAGTGAGTTATTGTTGAAATATTAATAATATCACATTATATAACATCTCTATGCGTTTCCAAATAGCTTTGGAAATTATTACCCTAGCATTAGCTCCGGCAGCCTTAACCAGCGCACAGTGCATTTCAAGGAATAATCCTACCAGGTTCCTATTTTTTTACATCACCTAGGTCAAGTGTGGCAAATGTAGATCAATATCTAACCAAAGGACATTAGTGCCGCGGCGGGATGTTCAGCCTAGGTTTATATTAAATGAGAAGTGTTCAATGGTATACCGAATCTGATGTGCTGAATTCCTCTTTATAGGCATGGTGGCAGCGGTGGGATCGTTTTCCACCGATAAAGCAAGGATTTTAGGCCACACGAAGCTACTGCATCGAAAGTTAAGTACATAGCTGCAATGATTTTAACAATATTAACAGGCTGTTCACAACACAACACACTTTGATAGTCCCACCTTTAACACGATTGCGGTTGAGAGTTTGAATCCAAGCCTATATGCATTAACATGTGTAACCAACATTTGCTCATCATGTTGGTAAATGGGCATAAACCTCATCGGAAGAATCTTCTTGAATTCAAGAATACCACAATAGCAAATAGCCAAGTCAATCATACTGGTGAGCAAACAATTAAGAGCTAGCTTTTACCATCATCAACTTAAAGAACATACAGGTCTAAATAATGCCCCCGGGTACTTTGTTGCAGAGTCATACAAATCTCCTCAAAATTAAACTGGAAATAAGTGTATGATTGTATTAACACTGGGGCTTCCTTAGTTTAATATATCATATTGTACACATTCAAATTTCTTCCTTTTTAACATCCTTAACACCCAAAATGTATTGTTGTTTATTAATCACCAATGATTGGACGCTTGAACCCTTTCACTTCCATTATAGTAGCAGAAGATAGACTTACATGATTTTTGTTTAAATACTTTTACACTCTACCAAATGTTGGATGGAAGGCCTGAGTGCAATGGTTATTTATTAGACCTATTTCTTCCCAAGCCACCTGGTCAGGCGTATCAGGGTCTATGGAGTTATTGCCATATTTTGTTTATTCATTTGTATGTACCTTTTTCTACATATATTGAAGGTGCCAAATTCCAATATGATAATACAAATTATACCTTAGTTGTATTACACTGACAAAGTGTTCTTATTTCATCTTATAATTTCGGGACAAAGAAATAATGGGTTTTCCTTATTTTGTAAATTTTCGTTTTTTCCAATTGATGTTGTCACATTTTCTTTCACAGGGCTACTGCACATACATGTACTGCGCAATAAAAGTCTGTATTTTCTGAATAAAGAGAATTGTTCCTAGGGGTTGCTAGAAACCTCTCCAACTAACTGGGTTACGGAAGGACAGTCAAATCCACCTACCGATATCTTCAAGGACAAGGTCGAATCTTTCTAGTGAAGCTTGAAGAGGATTAGGAACAAGTCATTCTTGACCCACTTCTCCACCTATCCCCTTTCTCTTGAATGTTTCCTTCGTCTTGTTGTTGATATACAAGGGAATGGTTTGTACAGCTACTCATAACAGTTTGTTGATCTTCCTGGTAGAGTAATGGATTGGATTACATCCATTGATGAGAGACATCCACAGCATGAAAAACATCAAACTCTATGTTTGGAGCCTAATGGGTGTCAACTCATGTGCTTTAACACAGAGTTAACACCCTTCTGGCTCTGAACAGACAATATTCTGTCATCTGAGGATGAATTCACCTTGTGCTGCAAGGTTAACTTACTACCCCAATGTCTGGCTTCAAATACAGCGCTGGATCCACATCTTGAACCCCTCATGGCTTTAAACAAAATGTACGGGGGAGGAGGGAGTATTTTAAGTCAAACTTGTGAAATTTAAAACTTTAGTCAGTAAATTGCACAATTAGTAAAACACACTAACTTTAATTGTTATCATTAACAATTTGAAGTATTTTCAAGTGTTTTGTCTGATGACATGTGTTTTGGTGTGGAACATACAGATGATAGAATGATTGAGGGTCTAGTGAAGCCAAAGAAGTATAGATGATGAGGTTAAAGAATGAAGAAAAAAAAATTTTCAGTGTTTTTTTCGTGGTGACATTAATAACATACATGGTTATAACATGAAGGATACAGGTTATGAATTCAAGTTGACTTGAACAAGAACAGTATTATTACAAACAGACAAAGCTCATTGGCTATATAAATCATGCAGGGCAAGCAATATTTCATCCTGGTGATTTTTTTGTTGTTAAAGTTTTAAAAATGTGAGTGTGCAGGGAATGTTATTCACTCAATCCACCAATATATACTCTTACCTTCCAATTATCTCCTGTCCTACAGCAGTCTTGTTGAGAACATTCCTTCCCTCATCCTCAGTATCTGTTTGGTTACCTTGGTTACCATCTTGCCATAGCATAAACCTAGTAGCTGTGATATGCTGGATAGTGATAGGAGCTTGGACGATGTGAGATGCCTCCTGAAACCATATCATTAACATGAGGCAATAAATGGATAGAGTTTGTGACAGTGTGAATAGAGTTTGTGATAGTTATACAAAGCTTGCTTGAAATAGGTCTTTTACTCATCTAACAAATTTGTGATCATACCTTGTGCCAGTATCAAGAGAACTTAATTCATCCATATGCAAGATGTTCTGCATATTGCAATATTTCATACATTGTAGTTCTGGCAGAATCATGAAAATAGGCAGTAGCAGAAATAGCACCCAAATTTGTAATGTGACATAACTTGTTTAACTTTGATAAATTGGTATGCACAATAACATACAGAATTGTCAAGATAATAGATATTGTAAGCATCATTTCATTGAGGAATACAATATTATCAGAGCAGAGTTTAATGTTATGATACTTTGCTAGTACCTGGCAAACTTGATGTTTAAAACTTGTAAAAAGCAGTGTCATTATTTTTAAACGCAACCAATGATATTAATACCATGAAGCATTTTTCAAAGGTCATTGACTGGATAAGGGATATTACAATTGTAACCATTCAATATATAGTGATTATCATTGGCACATTTGTAGAAAGTTCACGGCTATTTCAGGGAAAGATGGGACATGTTTGACTGCTGTTTGAAGTTGGTTGTTAATAGATATTGGCTGTTCTTGATTGCAAACCTCAGCATGGAAAGTACATATGAAGTCCCTCATGGATTAGGGTTATTTAAAGGACATGCATCAATGGTCAATATAAGCCCCTCCTGCCCCTCCTCCTCCTCCTCCTTCTTTCTCCTCCTTCTTTTTCTTTCCCTCCTCCTCTTCTCCTTCTTTTGTTTTCTTCTCTTTTTCTACTTCTTGGGTCCTCTGCCTCTTATAATTCTGAAGAATTCTAAAGATTTTTGCAGGTTAAACTTGATAATATTGTGCAAGCAGCAGGAACAAAAGATTAATGTGCATGACCTTGTTCATAGACTACTTGCTGAGCAGTATTTACAAAAAAAACCCCAAACAGGATAACATATAGAGAAGGCTCAGTAACAGAAAGTTTGTTTCATCTACATGTAGTTCTTGTTATTGCTAAACCTGACGCAAAAAAGTTGGGAAAAAAACACAAAAAACCCTTGTCCAATATCTTTTAAATTCCACCTGCTTATATTGGCAATTAAAAAGATTCTAGACATGAATTTAAACAACCCAACAGTTTGCAATATTAAAGGCATATTATGGCAATGATATCAACTTTAAATGGAATCAAGAGGTTAGGTCAGCTGTCCTTACGCTCACCTGAGCTGATGGAAGTACGGGCTTCGCAATAAGGGACCTAGCTCCCATCCCCTTTGCAGCATAAGAACAGAGGATTTATTGGAATAGTAGGGCAATTCAGGGGTGCTGCTCCCAGTCCCCTGCAGGGGCAAGTATCCCATTCAGACAAATTTATGTAATTTTACATAAAATGATCCTGAAAATGTTTAGCTAGAATCCATACCAACATTTTGATACAAATCCATATCTACATTTCATGATCTATCAGAATATGAAATAAAACATGAGGGGCCAGGCATTTTCAAAAGATATACTTTATTTAAATGGAACAATTTTCAAATCCATTTCTCAACAGATTTTAAGATTTTTAAGTTTGCCATGCTTGCATTGCTGTTTGGATGATGGATAGGGAAGGCTGCTTCCCTAGCCCTATTGGGAGAGGGGGAGGGGGGGGGGATATACCCCATTTGAAAAACTTTTGATCTCCCTTTCCTGCAGGTGATTGCTACACATTTTAGTTAGAGTCCAGCCATGGGTTTTTAAGAAGAAGAAAAAAAAAAGTCGAATTACTGCCACTGAGGAACTTTGGGGCTGCTGCCCCATGCCTGCCTTAGGGGTATATACCCCCTTGCCTAAGGATGATCCCTACCAAGTTTGGTTAACATCTGGTATTGCATTTCTTAGAAGTAGTCGAAAATGTAAACCAGAGGGCAATTTTTTTTTTTTTTTTTTTTTTTGGGGGGGGGGGGGGCTACTCCAAAGCCCCCTTACCCTAGAGGAGTCAGTAGCTCATCAGCTCAATTTCATATCCCCCTGCCTGAGGAACGCTTCCTATATTTAGACTTAGTACAGGGTTTGCTCTGATTGGTTATTTAAATTTTGATCAATGAAATCCTGTTCAGTGATTGGTTAACATAGCATCATGTGACCAAACGTAACATTGCTTTGATGTATCTGTGACGTCATCCATGGTATAGTGCACTAAGATTGTTGCATTAGAAGTGTACACAACAAGGCGAAGAATAGTTTCACTATAAAAGACGTTTCCTGCCGACTACATCGGAATAGTTCCTTTTTTATTACTGACGTCACGCATAGTCCCTTTTTTCCCTAGGGAAAACGCGTACAGGATTTCAATTGCCTCTATGCGGGCATCTCCCACTGTGTAACTGCGCTCAAGCCACATGCAATATTACACTGTGCGATAACACTACACTAATGCAATCGTGCAAGCTAAACATATTTACAATTTTCTTTACTTCTTTTCGATCTGAATGTAAGATGTGAATGTGAGTATAAGGTTAATGTTATTACAGAAGTGTACAAGGAATAATACACATGGAAGGGTTATTAAAAATTTTTTTCAGGAGAATAGTACTAGCTGATTTTCCTTCGATGAGAATAGTTTCAGCTAGACCCTCAAGGTGTCATTGTATACTATTTCAAGCCACTAGTGAAATTATGGATTCCTCTGCGACAGAAAAAGCACTGTTTTCTTTGGGCGATGCGACAGAAAAAGCACTGTTTTCTTCGGACGATGCGACAGAAACAGCACTGTTTTCTTCGGGGCGATGCCCCTGAAAAAGTAGAGCTACTCCTGCCACCTCAATCCATAATTTCAACCAGGGGGGTGTTTCACAAAGATAAAGATAGTAAAACAAAAAATGATTTTTAAAAATTTTATTCCAATCTTAATGTCCGATACAATTTTGGTAAGTGATTGTTCCCTTTTAAATGTTGGGGAATTAAAACAATCCTGTTGTTAAGTTTTGAACAGTACGTGTGCTCTAAGATATGTCTATTCTTCTTACTGTGGATGCTGGCATTACTGGGGGGGTTTCACAAAGATCCTAAGTCGAACTTAAAAGTTATGGAGAGCCATTTGTAGCCTTAAAATGAAATAAATTCAAAAGCGAAATATCAAGTATTTTAGACTTTCCATAAATTCCACATCAAGAACATGAAATCTCCCATGATAATAAAAAATACGAATGATTTAAATCAACATTCTGTGCCTTTTGAAATAACTTTTACAAAATATTTTCAAGGATGCTAATGGCTTTCCATAACTTTTAAGTCCAACTTAGAGATAAGTTCGACTTAGGATCTTTGTAAAACACCCCCCAGAGCCTCTCAGTGCATGGTTTATTTGTTTGTTATGAATAAAATAATTATGATGTCTTGTCACAAGACAGGTTCTGATTGGCTACTGTGAGAAAAAGTTACAGGATGTTATAAGATGGGTGTTGATTGGCTACAGTGAGAAGAGTTAGAATGAGTTGAAGTGTGATTGGTTACTGTCAAAAAAATGTCCTGTTATAAGAAGGACTCTGATTGGCTTCTGCAAGAATAATTGGTATGTGGTGATACAACAAAGGTTCTGATTTCCTATTGTAAATTTTATGCCTCCGCCACCGAAGGTGGTGCCGGAGGCATCATGTTTTCGGGTTGTCCGTCCGTACGTCCGTCCCGTTTGATTGTTATCACAATATCTCAAGAACCATTTAAGATTTAAACTTAAGACTCGGGAATAGTATTTATCACCATAGGAAGACGATCTGATTAGATTTTGGAGCACGTA